>PVYP01002968.1:28942-87694 GCA_002995295.1 Rhizopogon vulgaris
AGTCAACAAGTCTGCGGTTGATTAAGTGTCTTCAGGTGATGTGTTCCTTCGCCGATACTACACGGTTTACGACCTCGGTCGCAACGCTGTTGGTTTCGCCAAGGCTGTTTGAGGACTCTAATGCAATCTGGTATTTATACCACAGGGGTGGCGTATGAATGTCTTTTGTCCGACTTGGAAACTCTTCGAGGGCGAGTGCTTGGGTTAACCTCATACGTCCTTACCGACTATGCTCTGGTGTTGTTGTACTATGAATCTGATTTAATATACTCCAATATGTAGAGCCTTGTGACAAATGATTGAACGAATTTCCTGGAAACCTTTACCATTACATTAGGTAACTCGACATCAAGGTACTTGGTGACATCACTGAAATACGCTGAACTACACGTGCACATGCTACATGTCACTATTGTTAATGGTCGATCTCATAAAATCTAGCTCTCTCGACCATGGACGACATTGATGACCTACACGTACGATTCCCTGTGTCGCTCCGCAACCCCTCTACTTTGAAATATGCACCGGCGCAACGTACAAAACGCGCGCGACTGGCGCGTGCATTAAGCGGGAGGCTAGATAGAGTTGGTGTGCTTGGAGGAGAAGACTGGGGACATAGTGGGTGCGTCACTTTTATTTATAAGTAATAGGGATTCCACGGGCCCTTCTGTTTGTGTAATGATGGGGATTTATAATAATGCCATGGGATTGCTCAGACCTGGTTTTCGGATTTTTCTAATCTCTGCGAAGGTGTGTCAATGCGCTGAGCTGGGCAAAGGATGGAGAGCTGTTGATTAGCAGTGGAGACGATACCAAGTGCGTGTTCTCAATATGACTGAATTGTTTTCCTAATGTCGATTTAGAATCCGAGTCTGGCGGATGGATCAGTCAGGTTCTGCTGGTGCGCTTAGCTTCGATTCAAGGCCCTCTTCCAGTTTGACCTCTGAAGCTGAGAAATCGTTGAACGCTGGAATTCGAGAAGACGAATATCCATTCGCGTGCCAGACAGTCATCGACACAGGTCACGCGCAGAATGTTTTCAATGCGCAGATGCTTCCGTTTTCTACAAGGATGTAAGTCTCTGTTGTGTTCCTTTTCAGAATGACGAGAACCGCATTGGTAGCGCGACCGTCTCTGGAGACCGGCAAGTCCGCGTGTTTGACGTAGGCGAGGCGGTGGGGCAGTCACCCACAGGCAGTGAAATGTCGTACGACACGCGCCAGTCGTGCATCCGCGTGCTGCGCTGTCACTCTGGACGCACGAAGCGCATAATCACGGAGGACAGCCCTGATTTATTCCTTACGGTTGCCGAGGTAGCTAGCGGTTCTACTTCGTCGTTGAGAATCATTCACTGGATACCCAGGATGGCCAAGTGCGTCAACATGATCTGCGTACATCACATTCGTGCACATCGGGCGCTTGCCCCGCACCGCTGGTGGAGCTTCCGCACGAGCTCTCGACGATCACACTTTCCCCGCTCACACCATATCAATTTGTTGTGGGTGGTGAGTCGCCATATGTACGTGTTGATATTTTTGCTCTCTCTCTCTTGATTCTCTCTGCTGGATATCTGTCCTTGGTTTCCCATGTTATATCTTGTGTTCATGTTCTCAAAATTGCGATCCTCAGGCGCACCTATTCGACCGCCGGCATGCGGGGCGTTACCTGCGTGCAGAATGGGGTATGACACCTGATGAAGAGAGTGCAACAACGTGCGTGAGGAGGTTTGGGCGCCACTCACGCGCAAAGGGTGAGAAAAAGGGGTATGAGCATATCACAGGCGCGCGGTTTTCAGCCTGGAATGGGCACGAAGTATGTTATTATTCTTGCCTTTGATGCAGGTCGGCTGAACGTAAGGAACAGGTGCTATTGTGTATGTCCATTAACTTTACAACGTACGCGAGTGTTGACACAGCCAACGTTCATAGCATACAACTCGGATGGAGTGTATCTCTATTCAACACGGGACGAACCTGAAAGTTCACAAGATCAGCAAGGTTCACGGTCGATCCTTGCACCTAATCCAATGCGCAGACGGGTAGACACAACAAGATCGCCGACCTCGTATGACGAGCCTTTGACTGACCTGGACGTGGAGATGAGTGACGAACTGGATACGTTACTTGCAGACAGCGTCGATGCGATGGACGACATCGATGATGAGTCGCAAGAGGATGAAGAAGAAGACGAGGAGACCGATGAAGATGCGGACGAGGATAATCGTATGTTCAACCCCGCAGACGCGGACGCACACCAGGCTGTACCCGTGATATATCCGCGTATGCGGTTCAGTGGGCACTGCAATGTGGAAACTGTCAAAGACGGTGCGTTTGGTTGATGTAAATTGATTGATGGATGCTGAATTTTGTCTCTAGTAAATTTCCTTGGGCCGCATGACGAGTTCGTCACTTCAGGGTCAGACGATGGTAACTTTTTCATCTGGCGGAAATCGACTGGAGAGCTTGTTGATATACTCGAGGGCGACGAGCACGTGGTTAATGTGATTGAAAGCCACCCACACTTGCCTCTTGTTGCCGTCAGCGGCATTGACACGACGATCAAGGTACGCATACCGAACATATCCTTTGAACTATCTCATTTCTCGTAGTTGTTCGCTCCTGGTCGCGGAGTACCGTCATTCTCGAGGCGGAACAATGCCGAAATGATTAAGAAGAACAATGCACAATCGTCACGGAGAGGTTTAGGTGGCAGTGCGGACCTCCAATTCGCGCATCTCGTCCTGAACTACGAACAGGCGCTACGGGGGCTTCGAGATGCTGAAGGGGAGCGTTCAGAAGTGCAGCTGTCGCAGTGCATAAATCAATAAAGGGACTTCTATATGTTGTATAGTATACAGTACCTACGAGTAATCTTGGTTTTGAGTGGCATATCCGGTTGTCACACACGGGGTCAAGCCGTGGTTCGTTGATAAGTTCTACAACATAAATTCTTATCACCTTGGCCTAGGAATATGCGTAGCCTTGCTACTTTTCAAGACAACGGTCAGCGCCTCTGTTCAATCGAACGGATTCATTTCCTGGCTTTTCGTTGCTCTGGCATTTCATTTGACTTCAAGTTTGAATTGATGTTTGAGTCGTGTGTGCTTGGGAGTCGAGATAGGCGACTCCTTGTTTGACTACACCAAGCTGACCGTGACGGTGCACTGGCCCCACTCCATCTTCAAGCCTTCGCAGGACAACTCAAACGGAACCTTATGGTCAATGGTACAACTGCGAACCTCTGCTGATATTTATCTCTTTCGTCGTTATGTAAGTTATCGTTTTTTCGTCCTCCATCGAAAGGCTCCTGCTGACTCTTTACTCTCTCTCTTCCTTCCCGCTGTTCGTCGCTTTGTGGACGCTTATATGGCCTTTTCGTTTTCAGTGTTGCTCTGCTGTCTCTCTGTGTGATTTGAGTGTTCGTTTGCACTCATTTTGCTGAGTCGTTTCAACTTACCTGCTACCAACTGCAAGGGAACGTCCTTTTTTACCTGTTAAAAACAACACGTCACATCTTTGCTTCTACCATCGGACTCGCCCACCTCTCAAGCGCTCCAACGCCCAGACACTGAAAACTAATCATGCACCCTTCTCATAACAGACCGAAGCGTAAGCGTGGCAAAATCGACAACAACGATGACGACGGACTGCCTGTGCATGTCTCACGGGCTGAAGACATCCAGTCTGACGTTTACTCTCGTCGTCTGCATCCTCATCAACAAACAGACTCCTACGTTCCTTCTTCATCCCGAACCTCCTTTGCCATCAGTTGGGAAGGCCCTTCTTCACGCTCTGACTCAGCAGCTGACCGTTTTCACCCCCGTTCATCCGATGCTCACCATCGTGGTGGCAGAGATAGTCATGACATCCACGACGACGATTCGTGGTCCGTGCATCCTAAACATGACTTGCGCCACCCGAATCCTAGGGATTGGGCAACGAGAGACTTTGACCAAGGCCCTCCAGAGCCACAAAATTGGGGAGCTTCTACTTCGTATACCGATAGAGGCCGCAGCCATGGCTGGCAGCCCGACGACCGACGGGGAAGCAAGCTTGATGAACGGGGGGGTAATCACACTCACCCCAACAATGACAACCGCCGTCGTAATAATCGCAAGTTTCAGCGAGACAATGGCTGGGAGACTCGTAAAGATAGGCAACAACACCGGAAGCAGGATATGCAGGATGATCCACCCACCAAGGATGAGCGGTCTTGGGAGCCGGGTCCTGGATGGCAAGCGCGCGGAGAGCCATGGAACAAGAACAAGAACAATCGCAATAACGGGAACAAGAATAAAAGCAAGAAAAATCAGAATAAGAATCGTAATCGGATGGAGAAGGAGCGGGACATAGGTCGGGAAAGAGAGCAGCGGCACGACGACGACGACCTGAACAAGTACTTTGCGTTTATGTTTTGATATATGTCGCATTCTTATCTTGTTTTGTTTACAGCTGGCAGCGACGGGAATTCCATCCCTTGCCGCCCAAACCTGTCCGCACTTCCCCTGCTAAACAGAGGACAATAATACCATCCAGATCACCTTCACCTTCGAGGTCACGATCGCGCTCCCGCACTCCCGATTCTTACTACTCCCATCTCTCTTCCCGAGGTCGTTCTCACTCAAGATCTTTGTCTCCAAGATCGCAGCTGCATAGCTCTAGTCCAGTCCGGCGCCGTAGCCGGACGCCTAGTGACAGGGGACGGTCTGGCCACGGCGCCAAGAGCTGGCATTCAGGGTCTCCAGCATCATCTCATCGTAGTTGGACCATGCGTAAAGGGCGTCGCCACAGCCTTTCTTCGGCTTCGTCTATGAGCCGGAGTAGAAGTAGAAGTTCAAGCCGCAGTCTGGACGACCGGCCCAGACTCAAGCACCGTTTACCACCCGCAACCTCTATCAATGATATATCACTTTCCATATCGCAAACCACTATCCAACAACATCGTGGCGGTATCCCCCCACCTTCAAGGGATTCCGACCTCTCCCTCAATGGGAGGAAGCGAAACAATGGAAAACAGGCCAATATTAATGTAAGCATATCCAATGCGAACCCAGACAGACACTGATGATTTTTCAGCGCCGTCGACATCCCTCGCCGGAACATGGGCGCTTTGCTACCGAGCAAATGCCTCCTCCAGCCAAAGTCCCACGGGCGTCTACTTCTGCGAAACCTCACTTCGGCGATTCTCACACCAGCCCGACGCTATCATCTGCATCCGGACGGACTGATCTTGACTCTCCCAGAGTTCAAAAGACCCCCAAGACTGGATTTAAACCCATTGGAGAGCCCAGCTCAACAGTGAAATTATTCTTCCCACGTGACGAAGAGGCCGATAATTCTCGACATAAACCCACCGCGTCCCATCGAACCGAGTCAGAGGTTCCTACGAAGCGTGCCCACGATGAAGTCGTGACTGATAGAGATGAAGGTTCAAAGGGAAGTGTCCCGTCGAGACTCCTGTCTCAACAAGTGTCTGGATTGCGTGAGCCCCTGCCAAAGACGAAGTCTCTGGCTCCCCAGCAGGTCCCAGTTCGAGCTATCCGAGACTCACTGAAAGCTCCACTTTTACCAAAGCTGGATAACGGCGATGTTTCCATGAGCCCTATCCAACAGTCGCATACAGCGGAGCCAGAGGCGGAAGGTACACCGCGTCCATCCTCGCCGTCCACAACGTCTTGCAAGGACCTCTATGCCATTGTCTCTCAGGTCGGCGAAGGCACGTTTGGCAAGGTCTACAAGGCTCGCAACGTTATCACCAATGTGCACGTGGCACTCAAGCGAATTCGCATGGAAGCAGAAAAAGATGGCTTCCCAGTAACTGCCATGCGGGAGATCAAGCTACTCCAGTCTTTGCGACATAAGAATGTTGTCCGCCTTTACGAGATGATGGTGTCAAACGGTAACTGATTTGGAGTCCATTGTCCTTTCCAGGTACTGATAGCTTCTTCAAGGATCTGTGTACATGGTGTTCGAGTACATGGACCACGACCTTACAGGGGTTTTGTCTCAGACGCAGTTCTCGTTTTCGGAGGCCAATCTGAAGTCCTTGTGCAGCCAAATGCTTGCTGGACTGGCATATCTCCATCACAAGGGCGTCATCCATCGCGATATCAAGGGTTCCAACATTCTTATCAATAACCGAGGGGAGCTGAAACTTGCCGACTTTGGTCTGGCGCGCTTTTACCAGAAACGCCGGCGAAGTGACTATACCAATCGTGTCATCACTCTGTGGTATCGGCCACCAGAGCTACTCTTCGGTGCTACGATATATGGTCCTGAAGTGGATATGTGGAGTGCAGGGTATGCTTCGCCCGTACCTGTTTGCACTGCCCCTACTGACAGCCGAGTCCAGTTGCATCATGCTAGAGCTTTTTACCAAGAAGCCAGTGTTCCAAGGCAATGATGAGATCCATCAGTTAGACGTGATCTACCGGATTCTTGGAACTCCTTCTGCCGAGCGATGGCCAGGGCTCACCGAACTGCCATGGTATGAGCTGGTAAAACCGAAGGAGGTGATCCACGATCATTTCCGCGACCTGTTCAATCGGTGGGTCCACAGAACTACATTTGTGAGATATTCAAAAGACCTTACTTTACTCTCAGGTGGTTGTCACCCGCGGCCCTTGACCTTGCTGAGCGGCTTCTTACATACGACCCGACGCAGAGAGTCACTGCACTCGAGGCTCTTGAAGCTCCCTACTTCAAAGAAGAACAACCTCCACCTCAGTTGCCCATAGAGTATGTCTTGAACCCCCCTCTGCGCTATTCGATTTGTTTAATGCCCTTTTCTTTCGAAACAGCTTAGCCACTCTAGAAGGCGAATGGCATGAACTGGAGACCAAACGGGAGCGAGCGAAGAAGCGTCGTAAACTGGAAAATGGGCTTATGTAGCATGTTTCACCGGTATGGTATGATTATAATGTAGTTGACATTGTATGCATGGCACCAATTATACATCGTAGCTCACGAGAATTACAACCTTTTTCATGCTTTAACCGCCGTTTGGATGAGACCCTTTTCAGCCAGGTGTTGCACAATAGTTTCCACCTGACAATCAAATTAGCTCAAGAACTGTAAGAAAGGGAATTCCGAGGCGTACGTTTGCTGCTGTCATACGAATCTGCATGTCCCACCGCTTGGTGTACGGAGCACCAGTGTCCTCGCTCGTTTGCTCTACATCACCAAGACCACCGGCTTTGCCTTGAGCATCATCTTCCTCTCTTCCTGCATCGAACCAGATGAGCTTATCGACTTGATCAATCGACCCTTTCAGACGCCCTTGTTCTATCATTTTTCGTGCCATCGTCTCTGCGGCTCTGGGTGTTAGGTCTAGGAGAGCACCGAGACCCCTGAATGTGATGTTGTTGTAAATTTTTGAGCTCGCCAGCAGGTTGTGTTCCATAACCGCTCGATCAAGAACGGTTGATGGTCCCCTACGAGTACTTGTAGACGGTTCGACAGAGTCATCGTCATCAATAGTCGAGGCAAGCTGATCATTGGAAGAAATGGCTATCTTCGCCAATTGATGTGGGCGGAGGCGCTCCTCAAAGGTTTTGATTTCAGCTGGGCGAAGGATATGGTCGAGGAACATTTTGGACAGGATGTTGTATGTAGGTAGGTCAGCGGAACGCTCGTCTCTGTACAGAGAAGCGAGCACACGCGATCGGTTAGGACCAGCTGGGGCCAGGACCGCGCAAGTCACTGCAGCCGATCTGTAGTTGTTGTCAGTAGGACACGATGATTAATAATTATAGTCCTGACATACAACATCTCCTTTCTCTCTTCTTCGTCAATCTCGGCAAGCCAACTTAGTTCATGATAACGCATGGCGGCCTCAAGAAACTTGCGCGCGTAGTCGCTGATTCTGGCTTGACAGAGCTTGAACTGGAGTTGTGTCTCTCGGTCAGATGTTGAATTGGAAAGGGAAGCGGCGCGGTTGTAGTAAGTCTCGGCCTGGACAGAATCTTCGTCCTCTAGTAGCAACCTGACTATCCGAATGTTTACACGGAACTTTTCCTCGTCTGTTAGTGACCTGCCACAAATTCAGTGATGAGGAGGTTACAATGAGATGAATGTGGCTCACCGAGAAGAGATGCCCATCAGGACGCGGGCGGCTTCGCTCCATTCCTCTTCTGCTTCTAGTAGATCTGCGAGTTGGAAGCGTAAAGAATTGACCTGGGAAACATGCATGTTATCAGACTACATGATGTTCAGGGGTAAACATACAAACCCACCTGCTCTTCATAGCTTACGATTCGTGGCTGAAGAATGGCGAGGGTGTCCTCTACGACGCGTTTTCGGAGGGCATGATCGGATATGCTTCTAGTACTGAGATTTCTGACTAGTTCGGACAGGACTTGTCTTCCGACGACGATGCCTCCATCCTGAGCGACCGTGTCCACTAAGGTATGAAGATCGGTAGCTATGAGAGACTGATCTTGACGGGCGAGAATTTCGGACACCAGAGAGAGATAAGCTGGCGCTTTATCCTTCTGGCTGAGAGTAGTAAATTGTGTAAGTCTAGAGTCCATTATAATGATGTTGCACTGGTGTCCAAACGTTGCCACTTTCAAAGGCGGTTGTTATTTTCGTAAATGGAAAAAAACCCTAATGGATGATCATGCCAGCCAGTGAATGATCGCGGCGATGGCTGACACGGACTATCATGATACGTACTTGCATCACGACCCGATATGATTGATCTTCCTGATCAGTGCCCGAACAGCCATGGAGAATTCAGCGCTTCATTCTCGCCAACTGGTAAGAGAAACTTTGCTCGGCCCATGCTTTTCCAAATTACCGTGGACCGGGTGGAGAGAAAGTGCACCCAAAGACTGACATTTCTCTGTGAACATGCACTTACCAACTCACCATTCCGATAGCTGATTTAGAATCATTTACACGGTCGCCGTAGTAACTTACACAGTCTTCGTGTGATCCAATCCGGTGGCTGTTAGCTCAGGTCCCGCTGAGAACTGATCCCCCCCATCCTCCCATAACCTCGTGTTGCATGCAGCATACTACTTATACTCGCACCTGGCGCGTAGATGTTCCTCCCACGGGCTTCTTCGCTGCTAGCCAGCAATTCGACCTCCAATCTCCTTGCCAGTGACTAGCCTCACAGAGCTTGCAATTATATACTAATAGCTTGTGCTCAGTGTCGCTCAATTTCTAGACAGCAGGCTTGATGTCTCATTCGACTGGCCACATGTACCATACCATGCCAGCTATTCGTCCCTCCCGGAACAACTACCCACTTCCCCTTAGCCCACCGGAGACCGATCAGGAGTCATTCCACGCTCAAGTGGCAGCAGCTTCTTTGATTGCTGGTGCAGAGCTGGACCAATTGGCGCACTCTACTTCTACCCTGCCTGAGCGCTCTAAAATTCAATATCGCAAAACGTCCGCTCTGGCATACCAGAGCTCAGCAGTGCGGGACATCCGCGACCGAGCTCTTTCACGGAGCTCAAAGAACCTCATCGTTGTTCTTCCTCCACCAGAATTTCCCCTGGATCATGGTCACCTTGGAAATGTGTTGTCAATGGGACCTCGTCATCGTCTATCTCAGGGGATCCTTATGCCCCTGTGCCCTACGGTTTGTAGTTCAGCATAATCGAATATCGTTGTTCTAACTTCAGGATTAGATGTACGGGCAGCTCACTGCAATTGCTCGCGAGTTCAATTTCCCGAGCACTGTCGGCCTATGTCTCTATCACCATATCACTGAAAATGGTATCACTATGACGCCCCGTATCTCTGATGATGCCTGGCATTATCTATGGGGTCATCTCTTTGAGTCCCGTTCGCCAAATGATTCCCAACAACTGCCTATCAGTGGTCGCGTGGAATTCGACATAGATCTCAAAACAGCTCGCTGGTTTGATGCTTGGCTTGCTGGCACACTACGTGACGAGACCGTTGTTCCTGCTCCACTATCTCATGCATCCATGCACCACTGGCCTGAATATAGTAGGTCTATGTTTGCAGAGGAGCACGTCATGCATGAAGATCGCTGGGATAATCAGACCACTCGGTCAAACTCAAGGCCTACAACATTGCGTCACGTCC
Organism: Rhizopogon vulgaris; assembly: GCA_002995295.1. Taxonomy (NCBI): domain Eukaryota; kingdom Fungi; phylum Basidiomycota; class Agaricomycetes; order Boletales; family Rhizopogonaceae; genus Rhizopogon; species Rhizopogon vulgaris. Next base: position 39,010 of record PVYP01002968.1, read on the forward strand.
CTAGGAAACTTTCCCTCGTGGATCGGCTAGACTCTGCTGCACTTCAAGCTTCGTACAAAGCATCTTCTCCACCTCCAGATCGCATTGCACACCATCTGTCTCCCATACCACAGTCAGCAGTCCCGCAACCTTCGAAAGCCGACCTTCATCAGCGCGTCACTTCTTGGAGGGCGAGTTCGTTGTTGGACCCTGCGTCGATGGCGGAGTCCTACCAGCCCGTCCCTGATGTGGCACCGGGCGGTGGGGTGGTTGCGCCTGTGGATGAGTACCCCTTAGAGGGAGAAACGGAGGCAGAAGCCCAAGAACCTCTGAATTTGGCAGACTTTGCCTGGTCCGTCACGTCAGCAGGGCCACTGAGTCCACCTCTGGATTCTCCAATGTCCCCATACCGTCTTCCGTCCGTTCATCTTGACCGTCGCATGGAGGAATCTGTGTTGTTGACACCAAGTACAGCGACTAGCTGGGGACCCGCGGATGATGATTGGCTTACGGACGTATCGAGTATCGATCGTTTACCTTCGCCTGATATCGGTGGACGTATGATTGAGAGCGCACCCCTGACCCCTGCGACGGCCACTAGCTGGGGGCCTGCTGACGATTGGAGGTCGGACGTATCCAGCATCGATCGCTTGCCGTCCCCAGACATCGCTTACCGAGTGTTGGAAGACGCTCCAGTGAATGAAGTCTCTGGAGGTCCCTGGCACAAGGCCTGGTCAAGGTTTGAGGTTAGAGACGTATCACCGTCCGTGAAGTCATACAGCCCATGGGCGGGCATGTGCGCCTCACCATCGTCATGGTTCAATGTTAGAAACGTATCACCGTCCGTGAAGTCATACAGCCCATGGGCGGGCATGTCTGCCCCGTCATCGTCATGGTTCGATGTTGCGAACGCGGCGACAGTTCCATCAACTACTTATAATCCTTGGTCTGGAATGCGGAACCAAGTTTGGCCCTGGTTCGATATCCATGCTTCCCGAGATACGGAAGCTCAGCCAAAGTCAAGCACGTCTGTAAATCCATGGGCTGGCATGCCTTGTTTTAACATGGGACCATGGCACGACGTCAACGGTGCACAGCTCCGTAGTTCTGTAGTCGTTTCGCTCAATCGATCAGGAGGCTTGGAACCCACATATCCCAGCCTAGACATCTGTGAGTTGTCACGCTCGTGGTTCATGGGTAATTACTAATTTTCCAAAGATCCTCCCGCTTATCCTTATTTCGATATTTATCCTGCGCTCGCAGAAGGTGTTGGACAGAGTAGCGGTTCCAGCAGCGCTGGAGGTTATCCTGTACTTGATATATGTGAGTTGCGGTATTGATGGGACTTTAAATGATGCTCACCTTGAACATTAGATCCTGCCGTCTATCCCCACTTTAACTTGTATCCTTCGATTTCCTGCTCAATTATTTTTTCTCCTGAAAAGCCGACATTAAAATCTGTAAATGTCAAACTTATTCCAGCTTACCCCTTGTTTAATCTCTGTGAGTGGTCGTTTGCTGCATGGTTGTCTTGGGCTAATCGTTTCTAGATCCCGCTCTGTACCCGTATAATCTCAACTTAATATATCCGGCTGCAGCTGCCAGTGTTGAATTGTCTTTGTCTGTGCTGCTCTCGAGTAGCTATCCGTGGTTGGCTATCTGTGAGGTGCTTGCATCTTGTTTTGAATGGCGATCTGATGTGTCCTAGATTCTCCCGCTTACCCTCATGTGATTCCATATCCACAGGCCAGTGATAAGGTGACCAGATTTGGAGAGGCAAAAGATGGGGTCGCGGCGCCAGTTCGAGTGAAACTTTTACCACAATATCCCGTTCTTATTATCTGTATGTCAAGTGTGTTGTGATCATCTGACTTCGAGCTCATTTTCCCTCAGATTCAGCAGTCTATCCATGGAGCCTGGATACGATATACCCCCAGACCAAAGTCGAGGAGGCCTTATCTTCATCTGTCCTGCTCCGGAGTAGTTATCCGTGGATAACTATCTGTGAGTTGTTTGCATCCTACCTTGAATATTGGTCTGAAGTGTGCTAGATCCTTCCGTTTACCCCCACGTGATTCCATATCCACAAGCCAGTGCTAGGGTAACTAGACCTGGGGAAAGGGACGAGGTCGTGGCGCCTGTTCGAGTGAAGCTTTCGTCACAATATCCCGTCCTTGACATCTGTATGCAAGTGTCTTGTGGTCATCTGACATAGAGCTAATTTCCTCCAGATCCAGCAGTCTATCCATGGAACCTGGATACGATGTACCCCCTGACCAAAGTTAAGGAGGACTTATCTTCGATTGTGCTGCTCCGGAGTAGCTATCCGTGGTTAACTATCTGTGAGATGATCACATCCTACCTTGAACATCGGTCTGATGTGTGCTAGATTCCCCCGTTTACCCCCATGTGACTCCATACCCACAAGCTAGTGTTGAGGTGACCAGACCCGGGGAGGTAAAGGACGAGGTAGCGGCGCCTGTTCGAGTGAAACTTTCGTCGCAATATCCCGTTCTTGATATCTGTATGTTGAGAGTGTTGTGATCATCTGATTTGGAGCTCATTTCCCCCAGATCCAGCAGTCTATCCATGGAACATGGAAACGATATATCCCCCTACCCAAGTTGAGCGTACCCCAGAAATTACTGTCCGCCTGCCGTCGCGCTACCCATGGCTGGACATCTGTGAGTCACCCGGATTATTTCCCCCCTGTGCGTCGCGCTAAACTGGTACCTTAGATCCTTCTGTCTACCCATTTGTAAAGCCGTATCCGACGCTGAGTGGGACATGTGAAAGTCCTGGAAGCAAATCTCCCGCAGAGTTAGATTGCATCAAAGTCAACTTGGATAGATATTACCCAACATTCGATCTATGTGAGAGTCCTCCTTCGCCCCCCAAGTTTGGTTTATTGAATATTTACTCTAGATCCTGCGGCATATCCACACTTTGGCATCTATCCTGCCTTGCCAGATATCAGCTCCGGCGATTTGCAACAAGAGCAAAGGATTGAATGTGCCAAGGTAAAGTGGAAGACTTAGTGAGATGAGAACAGTTACTCAGAATCTTGTGCACTTCACAGATAATTACCGATGGTGTATCAGTTGACCTTGCAGGCAATTACCCGTATATTCGTCCTTGTAAGTTGGTCAAATGAAAATAGACAATTGACATATACTCATTGAGCCTCATGAAGATTCTCCCGCTTATCCGCACTTCGACTTGTATCCGCATGTTCAGACACATGCGGCCCCTGATGGTAAGAACTTGGCCAAGGGCAAGGTCTTGGTTTCGAGTAGCGCGTATCCCTACCTTGTCATTTGTGAGTTTTACGTTCTGTACTATTTCTTACTTTTCTAATAGAGCACGTAGATCCTCCAGCATATCCTCACTTTGATTTGTATCCCGTACGCGCGGCAGAACCAACGACTCAGGAGGAATCAAAGACACATAATATCGCTGCTAGTTTATATCCGTATCTCGCTGTCTGTACGTCCTTCAAACACATTGTAAAAAGCTACTTTGCTAACCCTACAGCAGATCCACCCGTGTATCCCCATTTCGATTTGTATCCCAGTATCACCCTGAGAATTGCTGCACCTGCTGCAAGCGGCAAATCAGCTGTTAGAGTAGATCACGGGTACCCCTTCTTGAACATCTGTGAGTACTCGTGTCCGCTATATTTCTGACTTACCTAAATCGTGATTGGTAGACCCTGCTGGCTATCCACACTTTGATATCTACCCTGCACTTCGTTTCGTAGCGCAGCCACTTCAGAGGGCGATTGGTGTACCGGATGCCAGACTACCATCACCTGTTGCTAGGAAATGGCCGGCGAAAACAAAAACGCACCATCAGCTACATGATGAGGTTTTTATTGAGGAGATCAATCCCAAGACCCCCCTCAGAATTACTGCGCCTATTGCAAGCGGATCAGCTGTTGGAATACTTCACGGATACCCCGTCTTGAACATCTGTGCGTACTCGTGCCCGCTCTATTTCTGACTTATCTAAATCATGATTTGTAGACAATGCTGTCTATCCATACTTCGATATTTACCCTGCACTTCGTTCCGTAGCGCAGCCACTTCAGACGGCGATGAATATATTGGATGCCGAACTGCAGGCCGAGGTAGCGCCATCATCCGTGGCCAGGAAATACCCTGCGAAAACAAAAACTCATTGTCAATTACACGATGAGGTTTTTGTCAAGAGGGTCGTTTGGACACCGAGCGGGTATGTGCAAGACCTCGCGCTTCCAAACAAGCCACACGAGGAGCCCTCTCGTGGCCCGAGGCGTCGACAACCCTCTGTACAGGAAGTAGGGCCTCGATTGGCGCGTTCCCGCTCGGGGACCCTCGCTAAACAGCAGACGCCGAGTAGCCCTTCGCTGCGAGCATCTCCACCATTGCCAAATGCACCTCCCATTCCCCCTCTCCGGATCAGCAGTCCGGGGGTGCCAGCTGTGGCAGAGTTCCCAATGCATACATCGCAAACTCCACCTGCATCACCTACTTCACGCCTGTCACAGGCGGTGAGATCATCAATAATACCAGGAATGCAGGGGCGCAATCTGCCATCGACCTCAGACAATCACAACGAGCAAGCGAGGTCCCTTACAAGGACAATGTCCAGCTCCTTTGATCGACGTAGCTCCATGATTCCACCGCTGTCTCCCCATGATCCGTCGCACCTCATTCGTAGTCGGTCATCCGTTCACCAGGCCGCTCAAAGCCTTGTTTCGCAGAGGGCTAGAGCATATGAACAATCGACCAGTATGTGTTTTTTTTATATTGCTTCAAATCCAATCTAACCAATGGGATCCAAAGCTCACTCTAGACGTCAGTCTTACAATACGAGAGGCACACCATTCTCATTGCCCTCGCTGCGCTCTGTTCCTGATTTACCCCAGGGTCCGAAGACCGACAGGTCGAATCACACTCTCCTACAGAACTACACTCCTTAACCTGGGTCTTTTTAGCTTCATTGTATTACAAAATATTCGATTCATACACTCGCCCATAATATCAAACTTTGGTCAGCTAGTGTAAGTGTATGAATCAGCAGGGGTCGGAAACTGTTAGTCCAGGCAACGGGTGGGTGGTTCATCTATGATGGGGACAGACGATGATAGAGTACGACCGTTCCCCGGCATTTCTGTGCTGGAAGGAGATGGGAAATTCGAAGGAGACAAGACTGCTTCGCCATCTGTACTCGAGGAGTGGCGGGCCTGAACTTCGCGATTATGGCGATCGCGTTGGTCACGAAGCATCTTGGTTTTGCGATCATCCATGAAAGCCAATAAAGCCTGAGATTGTATGGTGAGGTCTAGACAACCGGATGCCTGGTTGATATTACATACATTTTTCGCGGCAGCCTCAGCAGCAGCCTTCGATTCAGCCGCATTTCTTTGAGACCTGGCTGATTTCTGTTCAGCCAACTCTATGGCCTCTTGCAACACTTGAGCACCATTCCTCAACTCTTCGCCCTTGCGTTCATTCCAGGCGTACAGGGGTTGAAAATTATTCACCTGCAAGGAATTCAAGTTACAACGATATAAGCACAGCAGTGATCAGGGGAGATGTACTTCTGGACGAAAACCCATCTACCCCTCTCAAGATGAGATAGGCACATGTTAATTCATTCATTTGCAGTTAAACGCACCGCAATCGCATACTCCAGCGCGCCCTTGGTTTCAATCAGGTGGCGTTTGATTGTATTATTTGTTGGTTTGAACTGCCGGAACTTTGGGTTTTCGGGCTCTCGTATCAGGTTCTCAGCGATCTTTGATAATGTCTTGCAAAAAGGCCGTCGTATATGGATCATGGATGAATGTATCCACTACACACCTTCAAGGAAGCCATTGCCGCCTCAGGGGAGTTTGGTCGATATATGCCAGGGTCAATCAGACGACGAAACATCTTCCGCTGTTCATGTTGTCGGAGGAGTTGAGATTCAGGAATTACTTGCTCTGTCGTGGCATTGCGGCGTTGAGCTGCTGCTGCAATAAGCTCTGGACCAGGTGGCGAGATGTACTCGGAGGGGCTAGCTGGTGAGCTGTACTCGGAAGACATTTCGGTTGGAGACTAAACGTGCGCGCCACAAAATGCTACATTTAGGGGTTCATATTATGCAAACTCCTACAACCGCATACAAGACTAATATTAAGGAAGCGAAGAAATCGGAGCTACAGCCATTGGAAATTATACAAATTGTACAAGTAGGGGGAACCAATCAATCTGAATCAACTCCTTCCCCATCTGATATTGCTTCTTGATTGAAATCAGTGTTTGGATCGAGACGTGGCTCGAGATGATTCGAATAATCCTCTGACGAGCTTTCACTACTCCAAGCCATTTCTGAAGCACCTACACTTAGACCCTTCCCGTTGGACTTGGAAGGCCTATGACCCGAGAATGGGATCGACAATGCCGAAAGCGATACAGGCTCAACCTTTCTAGAGAATGTGGACGAAGGGTCAATGGACACCTCTGGAGTGGCTGGACGCGGGCTTGCAGACGAGCTTCCACCTACAGCATCAAGGAGATCAGATGCCCACTTGCGACGCAAAACAGGAGACCGTAAAGGGTCTGTAGCATCATTATAGCCGTTTTCATACGGTGTATTCGTCCCAGAATCTCGTGGAGTGCTAGCCGTAGAGCGGATACGGCGGAAGTACCGAGCTGTGACATCGCCCTCGAACGCACGCTCAGTGTCCGAGTCCATGGGTATGGGTGACTCAAACCTTACTGTGGTCGGAAGTTGAGTGCTGGTAACGGGCTCAGGGACGACCTGACCGTCGATGACAATATTCTTGGTATTACCAGGATTTGCACGAGATCGAACCCGTTCAACTGTTGTGCGGGCTGCCTGTCGACCTAGGAGAATCTGCTTTTCTATGCGAAAGCGGTTTTCAATCATATGCAACTGAAGTCAATGATGAGCACACAAGCAGAGGAAGGCGAAGGCAAGTCGAACTGACCTTGGGCCACGTGACAACTTGGCCGACTCTCATCATCCGTTCAAGCTCGGCCGGGTCTGGGTCGCTTAATATGTGGAACCAGTCCTAAGCATTTGATAAGTCTTCGTCGTGTTTGAAAGTCTTGTGGAAAGCACATACCAAAATGCGCGTTCTTGGCCAGATCCTGAAGCCAAATGTAAGTGATGTCGGACAGCTTGGATAATTGATACATACGTGACGGTACCATCAAAGCGTTGTACAAATACACTAGACCAGTCCTGTCCGAGTAACTGTGGGAGAAGCTCAAGATCACGAATGACCTGGCCAGATTATTTCACTTAAAAACTACCAACAAGACTGAATGAATATTTACCTTGAAGTTCTTTACGAGCTCTAGTTTGAGCCATTGTTCTGCAGCAGACAGAAGAAAATTCCCTCGCCATCCTGTAAACATGTAAAGCGCTAGCTCAGAATGATAGGTTCATCTCATACCCTTTCCTTTCCTGTGAGCCACTGGTTTTCCCGCCGAACCACGTGGTGCAAAGAAGAATAAATGGACATGGGGGTTCACTTGCGATACAACCGGGTGGGTAACTCAACAGCCCATTTAGTTAGTCATCCACAGCTACAACACGAAAATAGCTTACCATTAAAGTCCAGTTTAAGAGCTTGCAGAGGAATATCAACCCTAGCTGATGTTAAAGACCCATGAAAATACTTCGGGGGGTCACATCTCCTTACCTTAGGGATCCGTCCTTAAACTTGCTAATACCCCAATTCCAAGGGACTACTCGACCGTCACTGAGCTTTTGCATGAGTACAACCGGGTTGAGAATTCCAGGTACAGCCGTTGAGGCGAGTAGGGCGGACCAAATAATTGTATCCGGTGCTGTCATATAATTCAGGAGCATTGTCGGACTAGAACTATTATCAGCTGTTGGACATGAGGCCAAGATAAGGAGCTCACGCATGGCGATCGGAAGGAACGACAGAAATGTTGAGGATTCGCCCAGTCTGCATGTAGGCTTCTCGAAAGGTCGTGGATCCTTTAGTAAAGAATGCGCACTAGAAATAACTTGGATCAAAAAGGGGACTTTGGCGCAAGATGACCATCTACTTTACGAGCCCACGCAACGCTGTCAAATCTTGCGCCAGTAGTCCGGAGACGCTTTATCCACACAGTGAAAGGGTCTTCGCAAGCCGTCAGCTTACGAGCGAGTTCCGGAACCAGAAGAACCTTCAGTTCTGCATCTGTATATGTGCATATCATAGCGGCAACGAGACCGCCAGCGGATGTTCCTGCAATAACCCGGGGAAGTAGCCCCGCGTCCAAGAAAGCTTTCGCTACGCCAAAGTGGTCTAGAAGGAATAGTCAGATGTCAAGACTCGCGGGCTAATTTCCGACTTACAATACCCAAAAGATGCACCACCAGAAAGACACAAGGCAGATGTCCCAAGATTGGTGCTAGCATTCTTAAAGAATCTCTTCTTTTCTTCGGCAGAGAGCTCCAAAGACTCTCGGATGAACTGCAATGCACTTTCCAGCTCATTGTGATATGCTATTGATGGAAAATTAGACTGAATAAGGTATATTTGAATAAAAGCTAACATTCGATTAAATCTTTCGTGCCCAGGAAAGCCTGGTAAGTCAAAAGCATGAACTAAGCTCCCAGTTGAAGGATAAGAGGCTTACTTCACTATAAAGCCTATGAGGATCGTGAGGATTTTGACTTAGAGAGATCAATAAACCTCATAAACTCACCTGGATGATTCGACGCCCACAAAATTAGTTCGGATGCACATCTCTAGTATGCCGAGGACGCCACGAACATCCTTCTTTTCTCTCAAAGTCTTCAACGACCGATTCACCTGAAACCACTTAGACTAGTGTGTTCGTTGCGAGCAATTTTTTTTCACCTTGCGCACAAGTTTCCAATCGTAAAATGCATCCTCGTCTATTTTTTTCCAGTCATCGAAGCCAAGATATTCGTCGAGCGTCGCTGCGGCTTCCTTCCATTCCTGAAGCACCCGAATGGGACCGTTGATACAGATATTAACACATGTGGCGCACCTGATACGTCTTTGCTCCACGAAGACGCTTCCGGAGAAGGCCTTTCCGTCCCCGCCCTGGAATTTTGGATGAGTATGATGACAGTCAATAGCCAATATCCAGCTCACATGCCAGTAGCCATTCTTTTGTATTCACGAGTTGTCTAATAAGGATGTAGAGTCCGAATTGAGCTGCGATGATGGCAAATATCAAAAACTGGAAAGAACGAATGATGAGCGAGGGCGGCACGGAATGCTATGGCTGCTCACGAGGAGTGGCCATCTGAGCAAGAGAAACAACCACTCTTGCCTCCGATTCGTAGCCTTATCTCCCTTCCGCTTTCTAACCAACGCATTGAGCTGTAGGAAGGTACCGAGTAATAAGTTCCGTACCTCTTGACCTTCAAGTTTATTGGAGCGAAATCGGACAAAGCGGAGACCTTCCTCACGCGAGGGCTCAGAGGGATTGCAGGGGAGCTAGGAACAGTAGTGGGTGAGACTTCAGATAGACCATCTAGGTTGTCCGACTGTATGGCATTGACGAACGCCCGTATGTGTCTGTACAGGGTTAGGATGCGTTAAACTAGAATTGAAATCAAGGCCAAATAACCAACAATTCGTCAACGTAATCTGCGTCAAATAAATTTGCTTGCTCTTTCATCACTCTCGCGTTACCAGCAGGAGGAAGTTGTGGAATCAGTGAACGCGGTACACTGGTGAAGCGGCACTGTTAAGTGCCAGCTTGTCGTCGAGCACGTGATTACATGCCATCATTGATGAACTCCTATTTATCCACAGTAATTTATTGTTTCGGAATATCCATTATTGTAACCTCGAACTCCTTCTAGATCTCACTCGTTTCTCATTTGCATGAGCGCAGCAGTAACATTATTCAAGGATATTTACATCAACGTTTTTGGAACTCCGAAGGTTGTCGATGCTTGAACTTTTACTAATTTGTTCAAGCCTCATCGACAACCTTTACTATTATGTAACGACATTACTACCAATCTCAGATTCGTCTCAAATTCTCAGAACAGCCTAATAAGAAACTTTTCATTGGGAGCGCTGAGCGCTGAGCAGCTGCATATCTTGTAATGCTCTTCTGTCCGACATGCGCTAATCTGCTAGTGATATCCTCGGAAACGGGGTACAATAAATGGGCATGCAATACGTGTGCATACGAGTTTCCCATCTCAAAGCAGGTGTGTACTTCCATTCTTTCTTACCATCCTACGGTCCTTTTCGTGTCTGCATTGTAGATGACTTCCCGCACGCGCATGAAGCGCAAGGAAGCAGATGATGTGCTTGGAGGAGAAGAGACGTGGCGGGATGCTGATTCTACTACTGGTCAGTTCTTGAATTTCACGATGTATACTTTGACTCGGAATACTGATCCACGAACTATAGTCACTTGTGACAAGTGTAGTCACCCACGCGCGTATTTCTATCAGCTACAGATCAGGTCTGCGGATGAGCCCATGACAACGTGTGCGTGCTTCCTCTCGCTTGAATTTGCGAAACCCAGTGCTCAATCGTGCTTCGTGTGATCAGTTTACAGGTCAGATTTTTTGTCCGGTTATTGAATCATACTACCCGGTCTGATTATGTTTGCAGGTGTGCTGGATGTGCCTACCAATGGCGTGAAAATTAATGGTTTTCCAAATTTCAAAATACATATGTTCCAAACGACCTAACCGTCTCTAACGTTATCATTCGAATATTTCTACCACGGCGGACGCAGTTGATGTTACTTGAGTGAAAGCGATCTTTGGAATGCTATTTCACGTGTGTATTTTGCACGTTGCTTGTGTTAAATTTCGCCATACATAGTAAGGACACGTTCCTGTCAACGTTTTGACCTAGACAATTAAGGTCCGTCCCAGACAACCATCATCAGGAATTAGGATCATACTAGGAAGTCTCACATGCTCTTGCATCCCTCGCTGCCAGTCGCTACCGTCGCTACCTGGAAATCCTTCAGAGAATTTGTAACCCCTCAACGACCATAGCAATTTTTAGTCCACTGGTTGCCATCATGTGCATGGGGAAATTTATGGTCGCAGCGTTTCCAGATTCCGCAGCACAGAGGGCTTTCTATGAGATGATCATAAAACTTTGGTTAGATCGGGAAGATTCGAATTATCGTGCCTATCTGATCCTCTTCGTTATCTATCTTCATCTTAACTTAGCCCGGACACACAGCCTTTGGTGAAATCAACACCCGGGTCAGGCAGTTTCTTTTCCCTGAGATCAACTGCGATCGCGTTACTCTTCTGATTGTTATATGTAGATAAGATCTCGCGGACATCGACTCCCCGTCACTGCCACTCCTGTCCATCAGACGTCTCATGTGATCCTCTTATTGACAGCCCTTCATATACTCCGCTTTGGGGTGTCGACAGAAGGTTCCAGAGGTATATAAGCCCTTACTATCTTCCTTTCTCTTTCAACGCACTTATTCCTACTTGTCAACATGGGTTTCCTTGACGCTTTCCAATCCCAATCTCAACAATATGATGATGTAGGTCCCCCCCGTAACCAACCTCCACAAACAGCACATCTCAAATAACGCATTTACAGTTCCAGAGCTCTGATGCGCCTCACCAAGCCAGCTTAAGTCACGAGCTCCTCGGCGGTGCCGTCGCGTTCGAGGTAAGCTCAGCCTTTCTCTACCACGAAAAGATCTTACTTTGGATTGTAGGCTGCAAAGGCATATGAAGATCACTGTGCGAAGAACGGGAAGCCCGACAACCATGCTTTGGCCAAGGAAATTTTGTAGGTCATCTCAGATGTTTTCTTTTTGTTGTGTTCACGTCTATATAGTGCTGGTTTCGCCGGAGCTGCCGTTGACCGCTTAGTCGAGACCAAGGGGGTGTGTATTCAGTTTCTAGACTAAAGTAGAGACTCTAACGAAACACGCGAACAGGCTGATGCGTGGTCCGATCACCAGAAGAAGCGCGCCCATGAGCATGGTATGCATTTTATTCAGCGGTTTTTTCCACTGCTGACATTAAATCACTTGTAGCTCGGGAGCAGATCGACGAGACGTTCACTGAAACTGTTTACGAGGAGCGCTACTGAAAGAGTAACATTAAATATATACTCTGAGCAAACACCTGTACTTGATGTATAGCCATCCAAGGCATTTCAAATTTCACGGACGCATTTTGTAATGTATGATTGCGGGCCATGAATTCTTCAAATGTGGATGAGTATATAGCGATGTAGCAAACTTAATGCGCTTTTGTGAGCCATTTTTTCAAGCTCGTTTTACCCATCTTGTCGACTGCCTTTTTGACATTCTCCCAGGTCAAAACGCTTCGATATCGAGTAAACCCAGGAGCGATGCTCGAAGATGGGGTAGCCACGCTTATGAATATTTTTTCGGCGACCAAACTTTCGAACCCCTACATCAAGTTAGATTTCAGTTGCGCAGAGATAAGAATTATCAAAATACCCTCATGAGAACTTCCCGGCTACATCGTGACATGCTGATACTTCCTCCTGCAACCTGAATTGGGGCCGCAGCAGAAGCACGGTATTGTTCCCGGAAGGCGTCGTAAAGCATCTCGAAGGTGATGGCATCATGTCCAGCGGTATGAGCGTGCACGGCAGCTATAAGAAGACAGATCGAGGGATACGGCAATGCTGGACGGTGTCAGCCGATACCAGTAATGGCTGGTTGATCTACGCACTGCTTAAATGAGGGAACGGGACACGAATACGCTGTGCTTGTGCTGCTGATACGAGGTGCACACAGGTTGGAAACGGTGATGAAGGGCCTAGTGCCGTGACAACCCCAACCTATTTGATGATAAGAAAAGTTCCCAAGCCAGACAGACAGGTGTCGCACCATGATTCGCTCAAGTACCCGAATGTCGCGTGTAATAGCAACAGTCTCTTGGATCTGCTCAAGAACTTTGCGATCTGCGAAGAAATTGTCGACAGCCAGAGTCCACAACGGCCCCCATTCTTCCTCAGGGCTTTCAATTGGAGTGCGAAACACTCGCTCTACATATTTCATCCAAAATGAGAACTCTGTTGGAGCGGCCGTGCGTAGCATTCGCCCAGAAAACCTGCTCTTGACTCTCTTTTCCAGTAGGTTGACGGTATCTATCCTCGTAGTTACCCCAATGACTGCGATGCCATTGTTTCCTTGACCAACTCTACAGCTTTGTGCAGTGTCCAGCAAGCAGTAAAGAAGCGCCTGCCGTGCATGTAAGGCAAAGAGGTCGAAAGCATCTAAAATTACCACCACCGGTCGCGAAAGCGTGGGTAAGACTGATATCAACGCGGGGAGATGGGATGGGGGTGGGATGTTAATGCCTGGAGTGGCATCCAGGAATGGATTGTCATCCACGTTTGCATCATCGTCAGCATTAACATCGACAAGGTATGATTTGCCTGTTTGGAGAGAGAGCTGTCGCGCGATCTCTCGGAGTGCGAGGCGATCATTTGGCTCGGTATGACCCGAAAGCCTGATAATAATAGGCTTCTGGTCCAGAGACGTGATAGCTCGCTCCACAAGCTTAGGGCGTCGGGGTTAGTTTATAGAGCACACAGGAAGAGGCAGCCGGCTCACAGTAGTCTTTCCACTGCCGCGCGGTCCGAGGACAAAACAACTGTTGCCCTCACCACGACTGACAGTACCTGCAAGTAGATCCTTTAGTTGCTGAAACGCCACTGTGTTGGTGGGGCCGAGACCAACATCTTCATCGCTTTCCATACTGCAATTTTGCAACTCCGCTAACATAACACGCTTCTGTAGACGAAGACATGTGCCAAGATGAGGGGGCAGATTACGCGGAATACGGGTAGTGGACTGGGGCCTAGAAGATGGAAGTTGATTTTTCGTGGGAGATTTGGACTGCAGCTTATCCTTACTCGGTGAATTCGGAAGCTGACCAGTCTGCTTGGTATGTCGATTAGGTGTCTGGGGAGGCTGAAGAGTGGAAGGAAGGCTTGGTGACGCGGCGACTGATTCTGGTACATTATAAGCAATACCTGCGGAAATACGCATCTTTGCTGGGGAATGTCGCGTACTAGGTGCCGGTGAAGCTGTAGGAAGAAGGCTCGGGAATACTCTAGGAGTTGTTATTTCCACAGAATGCATGAGGATGCGTGCAGTACGAGATGATGGTGGTGGCGTAGTGCAGGGGACTACCGGTTCAGGGGGAGATAAATTCAGCTCATCAGCATCATGATCGTCACCCAACTCCTCTTGTTCGTAACAATGTGTTATCGGGTTAAAGTTCCGCTTTCCATTTCTTTTGGAAAGTGATGAAGATTCGATCTTCTTAAGGGGAGACTTTGATCCCCTCCGCCGGAGAGGTTTCTGTGGAGAATTATTAATCCGAGTTGATGAGCGAGATGGCGCGGGCAGTTCAGATTCGTTTCGTCGAGCACTGACTCTAGTGGCGCGCTTTGGAGGAGAAGGTTGAACAGCATCGGAGTCCTCTTGTGCTTTGCGTTTCGGCATGATGATGGTTTGAAAGAAATGCAGGTGACATTCGACGCGCCTGTCACGCACACATTAGAATTGGTCACAAGTGGATGCTGTCACACTAAGACCATCGTGTGATGGGATTCACAGGGCAAGCCAGTTTAGCTTCAATTTACTATTACTGGATGGCTAATTCTTACGATGAACATTCAGTCTCGCGAGATGGATCAATGCACCAAGCACAGGCCTCGAGCTCATCCGTGAAAATATCATGCGAAACCACAATGTTTGTACCGGCTCAATCTCAATCCTCATCCCAGTTTGTGTTGATGCCGCTCGCAGGGTCAGCTCCGAGGAAGGTGGTTTTTGAGTGTGAAATCTTACCGATCAACACTCGGATCGTTACCAGGCCTTCAAGTTCACTCGGAACGCTCCATGTGTACCTTGACCATGAATGAGAACGTCTTCGTCCTTCTGGAGGATCCCACTGTGCCCACTCGTGCAGACATTGTGACGAATATTCAAAACTCCCAGAGTACGGATGGACAGGTTATACCAGTCCCACCTCACTACCGAACTACTTTCCTCACACTTCGCCCGCCAAGCGCACTAGAACAACTTCTTCACCAATTGAGAGCACGCTGGATTCCCGTCAGACAAACTGCACCTGGTGCGCAAAGAAGTCAGGGTGGACAGCAACTTTCTGTGGAGGGTTTTGTCTTTGCTATAGGCAATGATTGGCTTGTTCGTGTGGGCAATGTAGTCCTGGCTGGTGGTGCCGTCAAAGGCATGCTTCTTGAGGTGATTAATCAGCCTTCGATTTTCATAGGATGCATTTAATTGACAATCAACCAACCGCAGGCCGAGTATCTCCCATTACCAGTTCTCCACTCTCAAACTGCAGACGGAACCTCAGAGCTTTTATCGAATCTTCTCACATCCGTCCTTCCAATTATTCGAGAGGCCAAAACAGTTGCAGTCACAATCAGTGACTCTCAGTGGGAAGAGGTACTTTGGGATCGTGAGGAAGAGGAAAGACAGCTGTCACAGGAGAAGTCAAAGTCAGAGGAAGATCCAGATGATATCTATGTTTTTGGCGACGAAGGATTAATCTCGGAGAAGAAGGGGGATTGGATTGGAGTCGATAGAGACCGTAGATCGGCTTTCTTGATCATTGGCGCATTGAAATCAGAGGGCATTTTGTAATTTACGCTGCTGGTGCAAACGTTTTGATGGCTAAGTATGACCTCCTGCCACAGACGTGAATTCATGACTTGACGTTTTAACCTTTGATATCTGACTCGGATATCAGATATATCGTCCATACTTATGAACTGCCGTCACTAACTCTTTCTCTCCGACCATGTCATGGCAGTTTCGACATTGCCATGCAAGTGTTGGCGCCTGGCACCTAGCAAGGCACATTCATGCCCAGCCTCAGTCAACCGCGCTCCATTTTTATCAGAACCGCCAGCTAGAACTCTATGCGTCAAAGGAAGCGAAGAGGCTGAGCCTCCGACAGCTCGTGAAATTTACTTTTGCAAAATCAATTCTTCTCATACTCATGGTGTGATAGGTATTCTTTGGGCGGCAGATGGACGAGGAGAAACTGATAAAGGCGAGCGCTGAGTGCATAATGTTAAAGCTAATCTCCAATCTCATATACGCAGAGCGCCAACTATGTTCGCACTGAACTACCCGTCCGTATTGCACACAGGTTGAGAGACTTGCAAGCCCTTCCGTATGTGGTGGTAACTCAGGAGGGTGTAGCTCAAGTCTATGAGGTGTGCTCCAGTGACATTTCTCTGCAGTTTGTTCTTGACACTCTACGCAGTTGTATTGGTCTGCTTTCGAGAAGTCAGTCACTACTTGTGCAGAAGGCCTAGGTGCATCTTCTGACTTATATATAAGGTTTCGGCGCTATCCCCAGGTTACCACTCTGGCAGAGAATCGAGCCTTCTGCGAGTTCCTTGAGAACATCCTGGATGAGCAGTAATGCACTATTTTCGATCCACCGTGCCTCCTAGGTCTCACTAGTAATATGCCAGTGCATCGGTAATACCAAGTCTGTCGCTGGGACTTTCCCTATCATCTCCGCACCTTCCACCAGACTCCCTAGATTCATTTATGAGCCGCATGCTCATATCCCGAATCTCGAGGCGTGTTCTCGTTGAACATCACCTTGCACTTTCAAAGTCTCTTGGAACCAACAGCCTCAGTCTTCCCGAAGATCCTCATGTCGGCATCATATATACGGCGTTAAACCTCAAGCATTCCATCGACAAGTGTGTCGCGCTCTTGCGCGGAAGGCCACACAACATCGAAAATGGAAATGGAGAGAATGTGATGAACCATGGATGGCCAGAGGTCGTCATTGATGGCCATGTCGACACTAAGTTTTCCTACATTCGTGAACACCTTGAGTAAAAATTTTCATCTACTCCGTATTTGATTGACCCACGTCTCAATATCTAGGTACATAATATTTGAACTTCTCAAGAACGTGCGTGTTTCTCGGAGCACGCTGGAAAGAGGGTTGACTTAAACTGTTATAGGCCATGCGGGCCACTGGGCTGAATCACCGCAATTCATCTACCCTTCCTCCTATACGCGCCACGATCGTTGCCGGCGAGAACGACGTTGGAGTGAGAATATCTGACCAAGGTTGGGCACCACTTTACTCGCCTAGAACTGCATTTGAAGTCGATCGCTATAGGTGGTGGCCTGTCATCAGCTCGGATAAAATCACCCTCCGACCTCTTCTCTTTCTCCCACGTCCGTAATGCAACGCGCATGGACGACACGCGGCTGGGTGCACTACGCTCCGCCAGCTCGAGAGGCGTAAAAGCTACTGTTGCCGAGCAAATAGGCCCATGGAGAACAGAACAGCCAAATATTAACACACACAACAAAGACCCTGAACGCGAAGCTGGCATTGCACCACATCCAAGAATTGGGCTTGGCCTGCCTATGAGCAGCATATTTACGACGTGCGTTCATTTGCCAGTGCCTTAATGTAGTCAATTGAGCTATTTGTACAGATACTTTGGTGGCACACTGGAGCTGGTATCTCTGGATGGTTGGGGTGAGTCAAGTTCCGTCCTTCATATACGCACCACGTGTTGACTCGTCTGAAGGAACTGATGTATATTTACGGTTACCGAAGCTGGTGAGTTTCTTTTCAGTCAGCAAGTGGCGGTATGTGACGTTGGGTCAAGGGCACGAACCTCGAGGGCATCGAAGTATAGGTGTTCTACTTGTATCAGTATAGGTTGCTGTGCCGCATCAAATATAGCAGCTGTTAAAGTTAATCATACTTGGATATCACGATTCGCATTTGCAAGAGCCCGATCTTCATCTGTTCATGCACAGAAAACTCCAAAACGGCCTTTTAATAAACTCCCGGATATTCATGTAGTGCGTCCGTCTGCCTCCGAAGACGTCATTATATAGGGTCAACGTTGGTCCAACGATGGTGAACAAATTGTGTAGCCATTCAGATTTGCAATATGGCATCTAGTATGTTCTGAGCCTTTTCAGTTCTTCACAATGCCAATAACTTACTACATAGTGACAGTAATATTTTTTTATATGGAATAAGTGGAATAGTATTGAGTTCACACGGAGAGATGCCGATGTCATCGCATTTCAGGGCACAAGTCACAAGTGCCAGCTCAGGTGCCTAGTGCTGTGCGACATATTAGCTAGCAGTCACTCTCCCCCTGCTAGAGCGTCTATCACCTTTCTCTTAACGAATCTCTCATCTACGTGCTTCCGTTCAATGACCTTGTCGTCGCCCTTCATAAGAGCATCAGACTTGACCTACAATGACTGATCCCTCTCTTCCACCTCCTTCTTACGAACTCTCCCAGCAGGGTCATGACCAGAAGATTGTCGGGGACTTCGAGAAACTACAGAGGCTCATCTTATCCAAGGTCCCCGTTCAAGACATAGAAGAAGACCGCGATGGGGACGATAGCAAAGATTCTAAGGAATCAGAGAAGCAGCAATCTTTTTGTCAGATCCCAGTGCAACCACTTCGCATACGGAAGCGTACACCTCACGGAGTTCGCCCTCTTCCCCCCAACCCTGCAGACGCTCAATCCCGCGGCAAGGCACCAGAGCTTCAGAATTATCAAGCAGTATTGTCACCTCCTCCACCCTTTACCGTTGTGAGTCCGCCCCTCGATGGACTCCCGTACGAGTACTCGATGCGCCATGCCAGTGGCTCTGCAGCATCATCCTCCCTTTCTACCTCCAGCAGTGCTTCATCCAATCTACCTCCCGTCCGTCGTGGACAGCAGCGTCCCTCTTCATCATATTCACCCTCTAAGCCACATGCAGACTCGTATCGGCGCATTTCTCACAACCCGTATCTCGAGTACCCAAGCCCGAGTCATCCAAAAAACAGCTCCACCTTCACCCGACTGACATTCGACCCATCGATTGCTTATGGGACCCCATCTAATACCACGCACGATCTTTGGGAACATCCGTCTGATTCTACATCGAACAATGCCACTTCACTCTACAGGTAGGCTAAATGCTTGCCATTTTGACGTTGCTCATCTAACTGGCGGCGTCTACAGCTCTGCAGTATCATCCTATTTACATCCTGCATCAGCTGCTAATCCAGCTCCCCGTTCCTCCTACATGTGAGCCACTCAGCTTTGATTAAATTTTGAAACCTTCCTTATGCATGAGACAGTGGGGGCAGGAATAGATATTCAACATCACCATCTCCTCGACCTTCTCCTTCATACGAAACGCTCGCACCTGGAAGTGGCCCAGTTGCGCCTGCTTCACAATTCCATTCACCCTATATACCTGCTTTTTCGGCCTCTCATCCGTCACTTTCTCCATCTGCTCGACCCAGTTCAAGGCAAGGGGGGCATGTTCGATGGGCTACCTCAGAAGCTGATTTTACCAGAGATATATACCCATGATTTTCGAGTTTCTTCTGTATCTGTCTAACTCAAGTGTACTACAGTCTAAAACGTTCTGCAGATTGATTATGATACCTTCAAGTCTTCTTAAGCTTTACTTTGTGTAGATACGTTTCTCATATGTAGCCTACCCAAGTGTCTCTCGAGTACTTACATTGTCTTATCAATACCCACATGAAGAATCACGTAGTTGGCAAATGTTACCATCACAACTGGATGTGACGTGCCTGCTACAGCTGGCCAGTTCATTCCAGTCGATCATCATACAACGTTTCTGATTGAGGATAGTTGACGCGGTGGGCACATTTTTAGCATGCAACGCTCGAGCAGTCAGTCGACGACTTCGTCAGGCTCAGATAAACCAGCCGACTACGTCCGCTTCGAGCGTAGCACCGCTGGCATCTCGGACGATGCTCTTCATCGTGCAAAGGCCGCGCAGCTCAAGCTAGAGCATTTCTACAAGGTCGCTGTAGATGCTGCCATTGAGCGGAATACCAGGTATGTTGAATAGCGTTGGTTTGACTTGGACGACAAAGTGACTGATGCATGGGTTCATAGGCGCGTTGAACTCGAAAGGAAGCTGCAAGGCGATGTGATGATATCCGAAGAAAGAAAACACCGCCAGCTGCAACAATTGGGAAGGAAGGAGTCCACTTTCCTTCGACTTCGACGGACGCGGCTGGGTTTGGAAGACTTCAGAACAGTCAAGGTCATTGGCAAGGGTGCTTTCGGTGAGGTGAGTAGTCCTGTCAACATGGTTGTCGCGCACTGTACGGTAATATTGTGCTCAGGTCAGGCTGGTCCAGAAGACCGATACCGGTAAAATCTATGCCATGAAAACATTGAAGAAGGAGGAAATGTTGAAAAAGGATCAGGTATGTCTTTCTTCATTGTGGCAAAAACTGGCGACTGGAAGCATTCGTAGTTGGCGCACGTCCGTGCTGAACGCGATGTTCTTGCCGAGTCCAACTCCGCTTGGGTGGTTCAATTGTTCTATTCCTTCCAGGATGCACAAACATTGTATCTTATCATGGAGTTCCTCCCCGGCGGTGACCTCATGACCATGCTCATCAAATATGACACATTCTCCGAGGATGTCACGCGTTTCTACATTGCAGAATGTGTACTTGCCATTGACACAGTCCATAAACTTGGCTTCATTCACCGGTCAGTGTGGCCTTCCTTCGGTTTGTTAGACTTACACGTTCTCGCAGGGATATCAAGCCGGACAACATCTTAATCGACAAGGATGGTCATATAAAGCTGTCCGATTTCGGGCTCTCCACTGGTTTTCAAAAGCAACATGATTCAAGTTACTATCAGCGGCTTCTAGACTCAGCAAAGGGCGTGCAGTCGACAGCGTCAGCCGCCCGTAACAGTGTCTTGGTCAATGCCATACATTTGACTATGTCGAGCAGGGACCAAATCGCCACCTGGAAAGCCAACCGCCGGAAACTGGTGAGAACACTCCTGTGGTCCTCATCAAACACTGATTTCATTGCGTACAAGGCATATTCGACTGTTGGAACCCCCGACTATATTGCCCCAGAAATCTTTCAGCAGAAGGGTTATGGCAATGAATGTGATTGGTGGTCATTAGGTGCAATTATGTTTGAATGCCTCGTCGGATACCCTCCCTTCTGCTCCGAATCCACCCATGAAACATACCAAAAGATCATGCAATGGCAATACCACCTGTTATTCCCAGATGATGTCCATCTAAGTCGAGAAGCCGAGGATCTGATCCGGCGGTATGATGTCTAATATAACTGCTGCACAGTCATACTTATATCTTCGTAGACTCATTACTTCTCCTGATCGCCGGTTAAGTATCGAGCAGATCAAGAAACACCCATTCTTCTACGGCGTGGATTGGGACACAATACGCCAGATTGACGCGCCTTTTGTGCCACATCTTCGCTCGATCACTGACACATCGTACTTCCCTACGGACGATATCGAGCAGGCGCCGGCTGAAGCCCCTGTAGCGGACCCTAATGGTGCTCAAAAGGATCTTGCGTTCCTCGGGTATGCCGTCTATTCGTCATCATTCTCTGCTGGTTACTCACACTTTGGGATAGATACACCTTCAAGCGATTCACGGTTTCATCTCATGCTTGATATTGGACTACTTGTTAATAGATACCAAAAGTCTTTTACACATGTGTACTTTATGTACTATACACGTCGAACTCAGTGCAACCATCATATTCTCCCTTTCCCTTTTTTGGTCTTGATAAAATATTGTCAACTCAGCGGCAGCAACTTGTAAGCTTCAAGTTTCAAGGGTCAAAAGTCACCTACATAGCGCATCGCGTCAGAACGCCTTTCAAACATGTCACAATCAGCCGCGTTTGCTGGCTTTTGGTCGTCGCTTCCAACACCATTAACACCATGGGTGTGAGTTCTGCATCGCTCACGAAACTTTTGTCGTAGTGAGACCAAAGCATTTTAGTCTGGACGTTATACAATCGATGGGGCACACACAGATGACACCAGTTCAAGCCTCTACCATACCGTTGTTTATGCAGCATAAAGACGTGGTAGTGGAGGCCGTGACAGGTTCTGGCAAGACACTAGCTTTTGTCATCCCCATTCTCGAACGTCTCATCAGAAGGGATACCAGACTCAGAAAAAACGAAGTTGGCGCGCTTGTCATCAGTCCGACACGGTGAGATTACGAAGAACTCATGTCACTCAAGGACTAATTTCAAGTTCTACTCCGAAAGAGAGCTTGCAACTCAGATTCATTCTGTATTTTCACTCTTCCTGAGTGCTCGACCTAATGTTGGCACACCAAATGCGTATGAAGGCGGTGAACAATCACCACCGCATCCAACAGACACTGAGTACGCAGGAGCAGGATTTCCTCCACCCCTTCTACTTGTTTCATCGGACCAATCTTCCCCAGCTCAGGATATACAGCGGTTTCTCTCTACTGGTGCCGACATTATCATTGGGACACCCGGGCGCATGGAAGAATTTCTCATAGGTAAAGGGAAAACCGTTGTTAGCGTCAAGGAGTTGGAAGTTTTAGTGTTGGATGAGGCAGATCGGTAGGCTCTTTGGTTGGTGTGGGATATCATTTACTGAAGCGAATTGGAAGTTTGCTCGATCTTGGGTTTCAAGCCGCTCTGACTCGCATCATCACTCATATTCCGAAACAAAGAAGAACCGGTCTTTTCAGCGCAACGATGACGGATGCTGATGCACTTTCTGAGTTGGTCCGCGTTGGCTTACGGAATCCTGCTCGCATCGTTGTCAAAGTTCAGTCAAAGAAAACAAGGGCGTCGAAGTCCGGAACCTTGCAAGAATCCCAAGTTATTGAGGAAAGGCGAATACCTGCAGGGTTAGATATCTGTATGTATGCGCTGTGTGACATCACTTACCCAATTTTTCTCCATCCTCAGACTTCAAAATTTCTACATCAACTGTCTCCCGTCCGAAAAGCTGGTCCAACTGACTCATATAATCAAGCAGGAGTCTTTAGCTCATCATGCACCGCACTTCATCGTATATTTCGCAACATGTGCATGTGTTGATTACTTCTATCGCGTGAGCGCTCCTCCATCGACCCTTTGCTCCTGAATTCTCAAATGGGGTGCAGATTTTGTCGATGCTGTTGCCATCTAATGTCCAACTATATTCCCTCCATGGGCACCTCCCTCCTGCAGCTCGGACTCGTGCTCTCTCGAGCTTTTCTTCAACCCTGTCTTCGTCCTCTTCCCCTTCAGTGCTTCTTGCCACAGACGTCGCTGCCAGAGGACTTGATATCCCTCATGTTGATGTTGTGATTCAGTTTGACCCTCCATCTGATTCGAAGGCATTTTCCCATCGTTGTGGTCGGACAGCTAGAGCTGGAAGGAGTGGGAAGGCATACGCACTCCTAGTGGGGAGAGAACTTGAGTATATTGGTTCGTTTTCATGCTTCCCCCGAACGACATTTTTAAACTGATAGTCACATCAATAGATTTCTTGTCCGTTAGAAAAATTCCCATCAGGCAGCATCCATATATACTAGCAGATGGAAGCGCAACACGGGACACGGATTGTCCCTCAACAGAGGATCATGTCGTCAATACCTTTCTATCCCAAATCAGACAGACCATCATGATAGATCGCGCGCTGCATGACAAGGTAGCTACATTATCTCAACCTAACGCTTACAGGCATCTCAACAAATTTACCAGGCTGTGAAAGCGTTCGTCTCCTTCGTCCGCGCATACTCGAAGCACGAGGCCTCTTACATCTTCCGAATCAAAGACCTAGACTTGATAGGCGTAGCAAAGAGCTTCGGTTTGCTGCGTCTGCCAAGGATGCCTGAACTGAAAGATCGCGATAAGTCAGGATGGGAAGATGCAAAACTCGATGTACGTTCGATATTTCTCGGGTATCAATCACCCTTAGTGATTACAATGATAAACATAGTGGGATTCATATTCTTATGCGGACGAGGCACAGGAAGCCAAGCGAATCGAAGAATGTTCGAAAAAAGAGGCGAAGAAAGAAGCACCCAAGCACGACTCCGAGACTCGAGCAGCCAAGCGCAAGCGTAATGCTGCTTGGAGTCAGAAAGTTGAGAGTAAGGAAGATAAAGATAAGCGTCGCACAAAAAAAGACAGGAAAAAGCAATGGCTTAAGAGCCAAAAAGGTGGTAGTGGCGACATAAAGGATGCCCCCGAAACGGACAGAGCTAAGCTGGAAGAGAGCGGTGGCGAGGACGACTGGGATGACCTGGCACGAGAGGAACGATTAGCCAAAAAACTGCGGAAGGGAGCAGTCTCGCAGAGAGAATTCGATGAGGAGTTCGGTGACTTGTGAAAGAACGACAAGCTAATATCAGGGGGTCACCATTCCTCGTTCACAAACTCATATTATGTGAAAGCCACCTTGCATGTGGTAGTATATCGGATAAGTGCACCTGCCTGTCATGTCGGTCAAATTCATGCACTGGTCGTCTACTAGACTTCGACTACTCGAATCTGGTACATACTCATCGCGCTATTCTTTCGGGTCAACTTGAGAACACAGATCTCACATCTTCAGGTTATACTGAAAAGTGTAACTCTATTATGGCCTTCATTGGAAGAGCTCATAATAGAGTGTTGTCCTATGAATGATATCTATAGATACAGTGTCTTGCTACCCCAGTTTGACATTATTGTTTAGAGAGTAGGTTCGGTCGCATCTGCAAGCAAGCAATGAGTCAAGTTTATTCGGAGGAATCGAAGCAGCACTTACCACCTCAATGAACAATGGCAAGAGCTGAGAAATGTGAACTAGATCGGGAGGCTTAAGTGTGTTCGCGGACCCCTTTGGTCTGCGCGGTGGATGATCCGTGGCGCGCCGAATGTTTTCAGCAGAACGCGCAGCTAGTAGCGCAGGAGGTGTGGGCAACGGTTTGTCCACACGAGGAAGTGATGGTAATGCGGGAACCGGAGGGACATCTTTCCACTTTGACTGATGCGAGAAAACCGCAGATTTCGTACTCCGTAATGAGACGGATCGCTGGGGGGTAGGAGGTGGGGGCGGAGGCGGAGGCGATGTATGCGGAGACGGTCTAGCAGTTTGAACTCGGGACCCCGTCGGAGTCGGCCTTCCCTCCTCGCTTTCCTCGCTTGAGGTGTCTTCATAACTCCCCGAACTATCTGTTTCGTACTCGCTCGAATACTCATCGCTTTCATCGTCCGTTTCCTCCGCGGCAAGGTCAAGAGCGTCACTCTGCACCAACTCGCCAAAATTGATCTCCCCTACCACACCATGCACCAGCGCCTGCGTCGCCTCGTCTTCAGCGTCTGCATCACCTTGTCCTTGAACTCGCCTGAAGCGCCGGCGCAGTTTTTCTTCGTGTGCGATCTTCAGCTTGTAATGGTACCGTGCGACCTCGTCTATCTCGTTCATGATGTTCGTACGATCCTGCCCGCCGTGTGGCAGTAGGAATTCAAGTGAGACCGATGAACCTAGTCCTTCGCGGACGACAGTAAGGAACAACTCGATCCATCGCATGAGGCTTTCAAACAACCCCTTCCCATTTGCATGCACCTTGTGCACGAAAGAGTAAAATGCTTGCTCATGCCGACCCACAAGATCAATGAAAGTTTCCACAGTGACCTGAGGATCCACTTCGCTCACTAATCCCTTGATGGTCAGTTCTCGTCCATAATATGTACGAGGAGCTTACTTTCTTCCGTGGCCTCGACGACTCTGATTAAATCTGTGATAAAAGTTTGAAGATCTGATATAGAGCCTCCAATATTGGCAGCCTTGTATACTTGGGCTAATGGCGCGTAGAAAATGGAGATGATATCCTTGAGCAATTCGGCTGTAACGCCCTGGGTATGAGTTAGCGGAGAAATTAGTCATTCATCATAGCTGGTTCACCTCGAAAATGAGTGCAATCATCTGTTCCCGATCCCTCAATCGCGAGTAAAGCTGCACGAGCACCTTCAGATCCTCGAATAACCACGCCTCCTCATCGCGTGGCCCATCGTCATCGTCAGAATCGAGGTTACCCCGTTCCTTCATATATACAGCATGTGCTAGATGCGCCCGGTGCACTCGGCGTAATTGGTCACGATTCAACCTCGGTATTTCTCCGGAGCGGAGAATAACCGCCAGCAGAGGAATTCTACCTTCCGCCGCATCCGCTCTGTACGTGTCCTGGATTTCGCGTGGGGCATTGACGAACAGGCGGAGCTTCTCACATATAACAGGATCATCAACTTTAGCTTTTACAGCTTCGATATCTTCTTCAATAATCCTAACCTCCTCAGTGAGGGAGCTTGAAAACATTCTGGGAAAGCATTAGCAGGGATCAGCCAGTTAAAATTTGAACTACCGTTGAAGGAGACTTCTTCCGCCAAAGGGGGTCGCTAGAAAGATGTCCACCACACCTAGGCTTCGTTAAAAAAAATGAGTCTGAGGAGCAGATGCACCTTACTGCGTATCATGGCAACCGGACTGCTTATCTTGAGTGCTGTCCTTAGCAAAAAGTAAGGCATTAGTCCGTGTAAACGTTTCAGGCTAGCGAATGTCTCCGATGCAGTATCGGACGCGACAAACATTTGGAAGATCGTCGAAGCTAGACTAACCAAAACGATGAGTTGTCTGGTCATTGGACGGGATATATACACACGTTATTCTACCCCATTCTGTCACAGCCTGGTAATTAGAAGGTAATTGGTTGATGTCGGGAGTCTCCTTGATTATGCCAAAAATATGACTGAGACCATCTATAAACATGTGAGTGCAGTAAGGAAGATATCCTCCAGTTGACAGACCTTTCCCCATGATATCACCCTTGACGCTCTTCACTGCATCCCTTAGTCCATCAACTCTCACCGCAATTTCGTGTGCAAATCGTTTTCTCCCATTTTCGCGAATCCTATCCGCCTCTTCTCTACTCCGGGCATCTTCTACTTCGTCAGGACTCAAAGTAGTAGGTCCGCTCAGTAAAAATGATTTGAGCACGGGAGAGCCCGCGATTGTCACGTTACTCATGAGGGAATGTAGATAGGCTCTAAGAGTCAGCCTATTTTTTTCCCGCGAGAGCCGCGGTGCAGGTCCCGAACTCCCAGACTGTGGCAGAGACTCGGAGGAACCATCTGGTGGTGTGGCGCCTTGATCGGACGAGGGGTACCCTTGTATACGTGACATCATGGAGACATTGGGAGGGGAGGCTGTGTGGGGAACATTGACGACTGTTCGATCTTTGACTGGCGGTGAAGCTACCATCTCTTCAGGATGAAATTTACGCAGCTGCACAGAAGATATTGTAGGTTGTTGTCAAGGATGAGGTGCACAAAGTCATACCTCGTCAGCAAGTGTTTTGAAGTCGCCATACCTTCGGGACACGCAAACCTCCCTGTTCTCTGATAGCCGAGTCCTGATGACGAATTCCTATGCAAGATAGTGAGAATATTGAGGGGTTGAAGATGAAGTTATACCAGCATACATCGTGAAGTCGACTGCGGACCCGACCCTTGTCTGTGACAGTCCTCACACATACAATGTTTACTTCGAACACATCGCGATGTTTAGTTAACCGAGCCAGTCGCTTCTTAGCGAGCCGCTCAAGTCGATCAAGGTCATTTTGGTTGAGCCGAACGACCTCCTCTGGTTCCACTAGCTTTGTACCTGAGCTGAAAAAGAGAGCCAAGTTCCGTTCCACTTTGTCGAGTAATTTGAGGCGAGCCCCCTTTGGGTCGCTTTCGTCCTCAAGTAATGAAGACGGAGATATATTTCTCGCGAGAGCAGACGCAACGAAAACTTGTAGTTTCTCTGAATAGAAAGTTTCATCTGCTGCGGCCAGAAGGGGGAATGTTAAAAGAAATCGCCTGAAGATGTATTTCAGGAATGGTAAATCGAGGGGCCTAGAGGATTTGGGAGGTGGGGTAAACGGATGTCCGAGGTATGCAAGGGTGGAGACGCCATCAGAAGGTGCGTTTGTTAAATCATCTAATTCTTTGTGGAATTGGAGTTGTATGAGTGATTTCTTGAGGTAGTGAGCACGAAGAGGTGTCAGAGCCAAGTGGTGCTCCAGCGGATCAGAATCCTGAAGTTTCTGGTCGTCATGAGTTGGAGTTGGAGTAACGGGTATCTGACGAGTTGGTCGACGTGGTCGCTGTTTTGGTTTTGAAGGAGAAGAAGAAGAGTTCATGACAAGAATCGATGGGTGGCCACGTAGAGTCACGGTGACCTTACCGTAGACTCCCGTTACGTCAGGCTGTGACTGCGCCTGTAGGGGCTATTTCTCCTTCCTTGGAATCATGATTGTCAACTAGTATGATATACAGTTTTAGTGTTAGTGAATGTCAGCTACTGTTTGGTGTATATACTTTGCATCCTTTGTACGTCCTCCTGTGAGGCTCATCAAGCAGTTTCTTCAATTTCGCAGCAACTTCCTTCACACCCTGCCTACAGTCTTCCATTCCCCGCCAAGTCCCCGCTATACTCCAGCATTCTGAACACGCTTTTGACGCTTCGTTTACGGTCTCAAGTTCCAACTCTCCCCTTGAATGGAGCACAACCATAACGTCGACGAGACGATGGAATCCAATACACCATGTTTGAATGCCACGTTCTGAGTTGGTACTCGTATCAGTGACGAGATATGACGATGCGAGTCCAATCGCGCGACGCAGGGTAGATTGATCAATGGCGCTGGACTCGAAGGTCATGCGTTTTAGAATATAAACGACAAAGAGCCCATAGTCAGTGGGCTGGCTTTGCCTTGGCTATGATAATGATGAGATACCCTAACATGAGCCTAGTAGAAAGCACACTGACCTCCATTTCGAACTGGAATTGATTGAGTAAGGACCTTGTAACAAGGATGGATGGATCCATGATATTAGGGTCTAAAGACTGGGGAGGGGGAGGGGGCGATCGACTCACGATTCTCTTGCCTCTTCTAAGTACCTTGTCCACTGCGACTCGATCTGGTGCCCCATCAAGGATCATATACCCATAATTGAACTTGAACTTATCCGGAAATTACCGACCCTTTACCAAAGTTATAATAACGTTAACTTAACTAATAAATAATAACTTGTGGAAAAACAACTTGTTCAAGTCTCCTCCTTCATGTCAAATCTCCTCATCCAAGTCCTGGGTAGT
Organism: Rhizopogon vulgaris; assembly: GCA_002995295.1. Taxonomy (NCBI): domain Eukaryota; kingdom Fungi; phylum Basidiomycota; class Agaricomycetes; order Boletales; family Rhizopogonaceae; genus Rhizopogon; species Rhizopogon vulgaris. Next base: position 68,006 of record PVYP01002968.1, read on the forward strand.
TTGACTCCTCCACCTTTCGTTCAGCCCACAGACTATCATGGCTGGGAACTCAAGTGGAAATTTTTGGTTTTTCGTCCAGCCCGTACGTGGTTGGTTCTTACCTGACGTACGTATTCATTCTCACTCCATAACACACAGTATTCCAGACACAGGCATATCTCTTGGTCGGCTTACTAGCATATGTAGCCATAGCTATCTACGGAAAATATATCAACTACAAAAGAGCTAATGCATGGTGCGGTTAGATCTTTTACTCACACGTCATTTTCGTTGAGCCTTCGTTCAGGTACAATGCTCACCTCCCTCTCCTCCAAGAGCAGTTCTCTTCGCCTGCGACCGCGTCAGGACTCATTGCTGATGGTTACACGGATTATTTTAACTTCTCCACCGGTCGACGCGCTATTGCCTCTCTGCACACCATCTTCGCACTTCGCCCACGTCAGGATCCCTTACAACTTCTCTACCATTTCGCCTGGCAAATGTATGATCTGAGATATAATCCATATGATGAACTCGTTCTCGACTTCAAACTCGACGCGGAGACGGCTGCCACTATTCCGGATTGCGTATGGGCAACCGTGGTAAAGGAACAGCTCGTCACCATCAAGAGCGAACGCTGGGATTTGGTGAGTTTGTAGCTTCTCAAAGTCAGACCTACATTAAATTTATACCTCACAGACATTCACCCGTACAGCAGATCATATCGCACTTCCACCTTCGCTCTCAGTAATGTCAGAATGGGCAGATGTGACTGAGAATTTGTTCAAGGCTACTCCCACATTTTCTTTAACCAAGCTGCTTTCGGACCCCACTAATCTCAAATACTTCAAGTCCCTTTCCGTAACAGATCAGCCGCGCGAACGTCCTGCTCTTCCTCTGGCACCTGCTGAACGCGAGAAACACGTGATATTATGTCTTGCAGTTCCTTCTGCAGCCAAGGTCACCGAGACCGTCCCTCTAGTCACTGCCATGTTTACCTTTATTGAGGGTTTAACAAAGATCAATTTACGACCAGAGACCCGGTCTAAGATGAAAAAGCTCAGGGAAGACGTGGACAGGGAAATTCGAGAAGAGGCTGTTAAGGAAAAGAAAGAGGAAGCGGCCGAAGACAAGAAGGCTGCAAAGCGGAAAGCAGAACAGGAACGTATATCACGCCTGAGTGCCACAGACCAGAAAAAGGTATGTCTTCTCTTGGCGGGTTCTACTTTGTTCACCATGTCCGCATCAGATCTTGGACCGTGAACGGAAACGTGCCGTGAAACGCTCACAAGGCAAGGTGGTCAGAAAGGCATAGAACGTTCTATCTCCATTCATGCCAAGGCGTATAATGTACATAGTATATATTATTTCATGGACGGTGTTATGAAAGCGATGGTGGTGACATGGAAGCGCCGTTAATAACGGGAGAACCCGTGGTGCTGTTCTCGTGGGTCTGCAGGTTAGGTTGAGATGGCTGCCCACCTTGACCTGCCAAGAATCCCAACCTTGCAGTCCAGCTGGTAAGGAACTTGAGCAGCCACATTGGCTGCATCAAAACAGCCTTGTGTTCATCCTCCCCTTCCGCCTCACTCATCTCATCCTCCGTGTCTTCTGGCAGTACTCGCAAATCTCCCAATCCAGTACCTGCACGACGTTCTTCCTCCGCCTCACTCTCTGTCCGTCCCCACGCATCCACTTCTCGTTCCTCGCCACCAAGGGTCCACTGCATCCGCCGTCGCTTCCTTGAGCCAAGAGTGTCCGATCCAAAACATTTACTCCTAAGCTCAAGTACTTTCGCTCGAGGCGCAATGGCTGCTTCCCATAGATCTTGCTGCCGGAACTGCCCTGCCTCGTACTCGAGCGCTGCGACTTGCTGGCGACTAGCATATGCGGCAGCCCTTGCTCCGTCCACGCGTTGCAAGATTTCTGGGTGGCTACACAGATTAGATAAAAATTCATGATGGTTTTTGTGATCCTGTTGCAGAGCTTCGTTGGTTGCTGCCAGGCTTGAACATATATGCTAGACCAGATCACGAAATGAACGAATATTCAAGGGACTCATCACTCACTGCAGCGCAACCGACCATGCCCCTTAGAAGCTCTTCTCGCCGACGCATGACTAATAGATGGCCACAAAGGTCTACATCGATTCGCATCCATTCCGGACGAAGGATACGAAGGTCTCGGAAAGAATTTAGGTCATGAAAGCTATGTCGTCTGTCACAATTGTCAGCGTATAAATATCTTCGGTCGGTTCATGAGCCTACCTCTGGATATCACGCCTCAACATCCTCCTTTTACTCTCGACTTCGCTCTCTCTTTCAGTAGACTTATGCGCGTACTTCCTCTGTTCCTCGAAACTTCCTACACCCGACCAGCTCGAGACGCGACTCTCGTCTCTACTTCGTCTTGGCTGGCGGGCAAGGAAGGACTTCACACGGCGGTCATACTCCGGATCATCTTTGTTAAGGTTGGAAGTAGATCCTTGCGCTATGTAGGATGCATCGGCAGAAGGGTTAAGTACGAACGAGTTGTTGGTCCTTGCTATCGCTAGAACCGATGATTAGAACGGCCTAGGCTAAGTAGATAGCGGATGTGCATACAGATGGGTGATGCCTGACCACTGCTCAGGAGGTCCTCCTCATCCCCGTTATTTCTACCTCTCAGGTGAATGTGGATCATTCCACACAAGGAGTGGCACTCACTGGGATAACACGACAGATGGTACAGTCAACCCAACATTAGCGTCTGTGTACACGTGGCCTGACAAAGATGATTGTGCGGTCAACGGCACTACTGTCAAAGAGGAGCGCCCTGCAGATCTCAGTGGCGATGATAGATCTATCGATCTCTTCGACCGATTGATGCTATGATGGACGTCAGCCAAAAGCGGAAAAATCCAGAAAATCACCTAGGTTACCCAGCCCAGAACTCGAGTTTTTTCTGCACCTTTCCAGACCAAGCACCTCCGAAGGTAAGATCGATATCGTCTTCGCCCGCACTCTTCACGACGCCCGAATCGTCCAAATCGCTTGATGTGAGTCGTTCCTTGTCCTGATCTTTTTCTCCTTCCTTGACCTGGGTTCCACGAGGTGTGGGTCCCGCCGCACGCGTCCGCATCCGAACCGCTGCCTCCACTCTGCCCGTCCAAAGCGCACGTACACTTCCGGCTACCCGCTCCTTCTCATCCACCTCATCCAACTTCTCGTCCCTCCTGTCACGCTTTCTTTCTGGTTTGTTTTTTCCTGTCCTAGACCCAATTCGCTCGTGAAGTTTATCACGCCCGACTACAGCTCTGACAAATGTGCCCAAATCTGCCATGGGTGCCAATATACCCTCTGCACCAGCTATGCCGCCGCGCCCCACAAAGCCCCGGACACGTCCGCTCAACCCACGCCGCTCTTCATCAGAAGAGTCCGTCTCAGATGCAGGGTCGAGAGTTGATAAAATGATGCGTTGCACGCGCCGTGAGTCGGAATGCTTAATCTTCATCTCATGTGTGGACATAAGTGCGGTGTATAGGGAGTGATTCAAGTAAGTTGGAGTCGTCGGTTGAATTGTTGTAGCACCTGCACCAATAGAAGACAGCTGCGAGTACGAGGAGATCGTCGGTGATATTGGTAGTCCGGGTCCAGGTGACGAGCTACCCGACACCGTGGCCGACATAGGCGTCGCCGTAGCTTGGAGCAATGGCGTCGAGTGCGTCCCGGTGTTTGGAGAGCTAACACATATAAACTGGGCCTGCACATATGCACTTATGCTAGCTATTAATGCGTGTGGATGCAGGAATGGATCCTTTGGTGCTGCTTGTGCAAGAGATGCAAGTTTATTGCGCGCTGAGAGCACAAACGAAAGCAGTGCAGCAACTGTAGTCGGGTCCAGAATACGTTCGGTTGCCTGAAGATGCTTAATTTGACTGCGATTTCAATGGCAGACAATGCCACAAACCTCAACGCCAGGTAGGCTCTCTCCTACCTCCGTCATCCACTTCTGCAAGCCGTCTATGGTGATATCGCAAAGTAGGCCATCTAACATAGGTCGGGAAGTCAGTGGGAACATTCCACACACGAACAATGCAGCTTGGATCAGCTTCACAAGCTCTAGAACAGTGGCTGCAAAGTGTGGATGCCGCTGCGACTGTCGCGTGTTGATATTTGATATTTGTGGGGAGGAAGCAGTATACAATGGATGTGTATTTGAAGATGTACTGGGTGCGTCAGGAATGATAAGGGGGTTTGGACTATGCGAGAAAGTGCGAGTTTGAGCGCGGGAGTGAGAAGGCGATTTAGAGCGAAATGGATGTGTCGTGGACGGCGCGTCAGGAATGAAGTACAATGATTTGAATCGGTCCTTAGTCGTCTCGCTACGAAAAATAATGAGCCAACAGACAAGTCAAGTACCTAAACCTTACCTAGCTTCTTCGAGTGTAACAGCACTTCGGCCACTGCATCCCATTCTTAGCAGATTAATGTTGCAGTGCAAACGGTCTTGCGCTGCTAGAAAGTCGCCATTGGGAATTTGAACAATCGTGTAGTCGGACCGAAAATTCGCCAAGGAGGTGACCATTAGCAGGCCTAGGGGCGTCTAAGGCGTATGCATTAGCACTGCAGCGAGCATACTGCTCAACCGCCAAGGTACCTGTTTTGGCCGGGCTCCGTCTTTGCGTAGATGTTGGACAGAAAGCTTGAGCTCTACGTCTGCCTCATGGGAAGTCAAATGACCTGCAGGCTTGAGCACAGTGACGGTAATCTAGACCCACAAACACAAGTGCAATAAACATATTGTTCCGGCAAAAAAAAACACAAAGGGAAAGGGAAATACCTTGTGTGTAGGGTCTCCTGTATACACAGTGAGCACCGTGACAGGGCGCACGCGTTCGACGATCCTATGCGTCAGTCAACACGGGCCAAACAATGCGCAGAGACAAGTGACAGACCACTTCTCGACCGCATACATCTGATAACCTTGGAGCTCGACGCGATCCTGATCAATTTCGAGACGAGACTTTCTTCCAATCCAGAGCTCCCCGATGTGATACTGGCTCACCCCTGTTGCTCCTGCATTGAACGCCGCGCTTTGCATGATGGCAGTTGCCGAGCCGGAGCGAGAACGGTTTGATTTTGGAGACGTTTGCCTTCGCGTTGGTGGACTCGGGGGCGATTGCGGTAAGGGTAAAGGTATAGGCGAGCGCACCGTTGGCATGAGCAGCCGTGGTGGGCCTGGAAATGAGCTCTCCATGGGTCTCACTGAGCTGCAGCACTAACGTCCAAAGGATAAGCAATAACCTCCCGAGTCCCGAATAAGTAAAGGCAGTCACGCTTTGGTTCAAGGAGTGTGACCCCGATGTGACAAGAGCAACCACAGTTAAAATCAACCCAAGTAGTCTACATCTACATACGACTACATCCCAGTAATAGCTGCGGCAGTAACCAATGGAAATGGCCGGGGTAAATAGAGAGCATGGATAGGATACACTGCAAGTTGCATCTGGTGATACTAAATAAAATGAGTCGTGGGTAGAGTACTGCGTGATACAAATTAAATAAATGCCAAACCTTCCTTTCCTTTCCTTGGTTGATCACATTGTTTCCGAAGTGCTATAGATCTAAATGAACAGGGTTATATGATGATGCAGCCACTCGAGAACCACCTATCGATCGATCCAGTTACAGTCAAGAGAGAGATAGGGGAGCAGAATAGGCAGAACCCACCAATTGCTATTCAGCTGCTCGATCCATCCCACGATCATCCGCAGCCGGAGGCGCGCGCTTTTAATGGGTAAAAGTTTGGCCTTTTCGTGCTCGTCTATTGGGAGTACCATAGCCATCCAGAAAGAGAATGCTCCAGGATCCTCGTCAGGAGGCTGGGGACCGTACGTGTGGTTCAGACGTTGAACCACCCACGGAGCAGTGCCCGCGCGCAGCTGTTCGAGGAACGTGTGGCATGTTTGAAGGAGCGCGGCAGTGCTCAGAGGAGGATGAGTGGGAGTCGGAGGTTCCGAAAGATTTGTTGGAATGCGCGAAAGAAGAGACTGAAATGGTGATGAGGGGGAAGTAGGAGATGACGAGGAGGAGGGGGAAGGGGAAGAGGAAGAGGAGGAAGAGGAACGGGATGACGATGCAGCAGGCTCCTCGATCTCGGACTCCCAATCATCAGAAAGGTCTTCATAATCGTCGATTCGTTCCACCCTTCCGATCATGTACCCATCGAGAGATCCACGTTCAAGTATTCTGAACCGATGCGTCCCCCAAGTTTCCACCATGCTCCGACCGTCCGGTAGCATTTGCACACTGCGGATCTCAAGCATGGTACCAAATTCTGTGCCCGCGTCAACGCCAAGGCCAGCAATAGGTGCCGCACGTGGGGGCATGATCATGCCAAAAATTGGTGTCGGAGCCTCGAGACAACGCCTTAGCATAAGCCGGTAGCGTGGTTCGAAGAAATGAAGGAGCGTCGGTACGCCTGGGAAAGATAATTGACAAAGAAAGATCGGGGTGTCTAAACGCGCGTCATGCTCTTCAGTCGCGATTGCTTGTCCTCTTGCGTTATATGGTTCAAGGTATGCTGTGAGCACTGCAAGTGGGCAAAAAATTAGATGAATGTGAGACCTATGACGTAGTGTACTGACGAAGTGCAAGGATAACTTTGTTATGCGGGTGTTCATGAAAATAGGCGAACCCAGGCAACTCCTCACGACACAGCGGACATAACATGCTGTGATCTAACGATCTCTGTAGACATTTCGAGCAGAAAGTCTAGTATTACTGCCGTGGTCAGGGCTATTCATACCGAACAGAAACTGGAAATACGCACATGTTGACAAGGCGTTGTGACGGGCTGGTAAAACAGCATAAAGCAGATCTCGCACATTAGTTCGGTTGTGAGGCTCTTGTCAAATTCGGCTAGTAATGATGTATCACCTGGGCCAGAAGGATGACGCGAATCTGACGTATGGCGTCGGCGCCGCTTCCGAGGTCGAGAAGATGAAGAGGAAGGGGAGGACAAATGATCCAACGGATTGGAACCCGATGGATCGGAGAAGGGTCCCGTCGCGGGTGAGACAGTAGGTGACGATGACGATGGAAAACGAAAGGGTTCATCTTCTTCGCCATCGGAATCGTCTCCTGAGTCAGAATAGGTGTGCACAAGTTCGTCGTGTTCCACGCCCTCATCCTCTGCGACCTTTAGGACTAATTCGACTATATTTTTCACTCTGACATCAATTCTTCGTTCCCCCGCTTCAGGAGGTGTGATATGAGGACGTGAATCGGACGTCGCTGGGAAGAACGCCACCTGAGAAGTAGCTGGAATCACGGGAGTGAAATTTGCTGGAACTGAAGAACAGCTAGGGACTGGGCACGAAACTGAGCTGATATGTGAGGAGCAGACGGTGTGACCACATCGGAGAGTAATTGGGTCCGTGAGGGGGCGAGATGGAGAACAAAGGGGACAGTGCAGGAGGGGAAGAAGAATATTTGGAGATGAACGTTGCATGTGGTAGAAGATTGGAAAGAGTGGACTGAACCAGAGAAGTGTAGGAAAGGAAGGCTGTCGAGGAACCGAGAGTATGACGACGATATATATTAAAATATGAGCAAAAGTTCGACGTCAGAGGGTTTTCTATTCCAATGGGGATAGACTCACGAGTGCCAGAGTTCATCAGCAGACGATGAATGGCCCCGGACGACGAGGGTTCGTCTCCGGTTGTTTTCCGCGGCAAGGGTCACCGTCTTCACCACTTGGAATGGTAACCACAACAAGATCAAGCGAGTAAATTCGATTCACAGTCACAAATTTCAAGATTACTAGTGCAGGGAGGCGTTGAGTCGATGCTCCAAAACTTGCCTTCCACGCACTATTTAAATAAATAAAAGTGATTTTCATCTTTCTCTGCAACAGATCGCCGATTCTAACCCCTTTCACATGACAACAACCAACTTGGACGTTACAATGGATTCAAACCAATTTCTACAAGTTACGAAAACACCTGCAAGTCATTTATGAAACTATAACACTACACATACACTCCCGCACCAGAACCTCATGCATGATACAAACGCCATATTTCAACACTTTTATTAAACTCACAGATTTGATAGGTTCGTCGTGGGCCAGCTGCTGCAGAGCATCCTTGTTAGCAATATGTGCCTTTTCCAATCAAGAACATGTGTACACTTACTACTCAGCTTCTGCAGCAGCGCGCTTGTATCCTTGCTTCTCAATGAAGCTATCCAGCTCCTTGGGTCCACGAGATCCATATGGGTAGGGTGAGGGCCTAGGGCGTGGTCCTGCTCTTCCGTCTATCCAGTGCAGAATAGGCGTGAAAATCTGACAATGGCGATCAATCGCTCGTTGGCTATGTCTTGCAGCAGCATGCTTACCTTCCATGCAACATCCAGTTCGTCATCTCGGACAAAGTTTGAGTGATCACCCTTGAGTGCATCCAGGATGAGTGCCTCATATGCCTCCGGAATTTTTGAATCGGTGAATCGTTTCTTGTATGTGAGGTCCATCTCGGTCGGAATCGCGCGGAAAGCATATCCAGGCGTCTTGGCGTTCAACTTCAGGTAGACTGCCTCCGAGGGCTGAATGCGAATGACGAGTTCGTTGCGTGAAATATCTTTAAAGATCCCCTGTGTGACATCCTTGAATTGCATACGAATTTCCACCTTGGCCTCATTCAAGGCTGTAGCGCGTGGTGTGTCAGGGGCTATTTGACAGTTGTGATTCGGTATGAAACATACCCTTGCCAGCCTTCAGGATGAACGGAACGCCTTCCCATCGTTCGTTGTTAATCCGGAGCACGGTAGCGGCGAACGTCGGGCAGACAGAGTCTTTCGGCACAGTGTCGTCGTCCAAGTAACCTGGCTTGTTATTGCTCGCGACATACTGACCTAGCAGTACGTCTTCCCTTGTAATAGGTGGGATCGCGCGAAGAACTTTGACCTGAGAGAAGATAGGCGCTAATATGAGAATATGACAAACAATTATGTTTGCACATGAAATACCTTCTCGTCCCGAATGTCTTCCGACGCGAACGATACAGGTCGTTCCATGGTCAGGATACTCAGGACCTGCAACAAGTCTGCATGCACACGTGCGTCAGCGTGGAAGCCTTCCCACACACTCCCACAAAGGACTCACGGTTTTGCAAGACGTCCCGGATGATGCCGAATTCGTCGAAATAACCACCACGACCTTCTGTGCCAAAGGGCTCCTTGAAACTAATCTGGACATTGCTAATCGAATTTTTGTCCCAAGCACCACCCAAGGCGACGTTGGCGAAACGGAGGACCAACAAGTTCTTGACCATCTCCTTGCCAAGGTAGTGGTCAATGCGGTAAGTCTCTTCCTCTTTCCATGAATTCTTGAGTGATGATAGGAGCTCCCGACAAGAGTCGAGGTCTTTTCCAAAAGGTTTCTCGACGATGATACGGTTTATTCCTATCGAGGAGTAGCAAGACTCTTTAACATGTGTTGCGACAGGAACGAAGACTGAAGGTGGGAGTGCAAGGTAAAATAGGCGATTGGCTTCGCGGCTGGGGTAGTTCTTCTCGATGGATTGAAGGTGTTTTGCCAGATTCTGGAAAGATGGACTGTCCTCATAACCACCAGAAACATAGGTGGAGAGTTTGTTGAACTCTTCGATCTTAGCGGCGATTTCTGGATCGTTGTTAGGATTTTTGATGTAGGCGGTGGTGCGCTTGTGATACTCTTCGTCATCCATCTTTGTCCTGGCATAGCCGACGATATGGACATCCCTAGGGAGATATCCGTTGCGGTAGAGACCAAACAGAGCTGGGTACGTCTATGTGGAGGTCAACACCCTTCAAGGTGACTAGGAAAGAGTAAAAGACCAACCTTTTTCTTTGCGAGATCACCAGAGGCACCAAAGACTAAATAATGGTTGAGATGAATTTAGATTGAATGGTTGTGAGGACAGGGGGACTGAACTCACCGACGATAACAGTATTATCTCTGAGCTGGTGACCGGTAGTCTCCATCGATGGTATGGTACCAGACCTGGTGCGTTGGATGGAGGTCATGTTGACCAAGTAGATTGGTTGTTGGATAGAAAAGGGAGGGGAGATGGAGGGGAGCTTAAGTTGATCTTTATTGCTGTGAACGTGTGTGTGAGAAGTAGTTCTGATAATGATTAATGTGAATTCACATTACCGGGAACGGTGCCTTCGTTAGCGTGAGGCTATTATACGGTTGGGGTTATCCAATCTCTGCGATATATTGTTTCTGTTGAGAGTAGCTTCCTTAGATTATCACACCGCCATAAAAGTTAGTAGTCATCATCATCACACAAGCTCTTACACGCCAATCAGGTGACCTCCACGTGCCTCCTATTGTATCTTCTGCGGGATCAAATTTGAAACAACTTTTTGAAACCAGCCATGTCATTGCAAGACCCATCCATCAAACACTTTCAAGAGCTCGTCTCCGAGGTTGCTGACCCAACATCCATTCAAATTCGCGCAAATGCCCTTGTAGCCCGTCTAAAGGCACTCAACAGAAATGCCAATGCTACATCAAGAGCATCCAAGCAAGCAACTACTGAGGCTCGTCATGACATGGATCAGACACATCTCGGCCTTCAGAATTTGCTCTATGAGAAACGTCACCTCGAGAGGGAAATTGACAAGTGTCGCCAATTCGCGTTTGTCATGCTTTAAATCTTTCTCCCCATTTGTTTCAACTGATGAATCATCCTTACCACACAGTTCTATTTACCAGGATGTGCCCTTGTACTCTCTAACAGAGTTTAAAAGCATGGCGCCTCCTGAAGCACGCTCAGATGACGTCCTACAGAATCAGCATCAGCTCATGCTAAATCGCTTAAGTTTCGAACTCGTCGAAAGGCAAAGGTGACGTTCCACACAAAAACACTATTAGACCTCCGCATCTTATTTTTCGAAACAGACTTGATCAAAAAAGAAAGGAACTCACAGTCCAAAAGGAAGACCTTTTGAAGCAAAGCAAGCTTAAACTCGTAACCGTGGAAAGCGTTAAAACTCAAATAGAATCACTCATGAAGGTGCGAATAATCCCGTCCTCCGAGTCCTCGCTCCCGCACTCACGCTACTCGCATGTCCATGTGTTGCAGGCCGCCGCAGATATACAAAAGAAAGTGGATGAGCTCGTGCCGGCGCTCCCACCGTCTACTGCAACGACTCCCGCTCCCTCCTAGCTACTACCTTAGGTTGTCGGCGAACACACTCCCGAGTTCCCAAGTACCATCCATCAGTCACGCGGTTGTCTAAGCAAAATACATTATGACACGCAGTCAAGCGGGCACTACATAGTCCCTAATTATACAACACGGGTGAAGGAGATTTCCAATAAACGTCCAGAGGCAAGAAAGGAGCAGGCGAAGAGGGTATCTCCGCGAGGAAACGAGTTGAATGATAACACAATAATGGAAAGATCAGGTGGAGTACAGAATGGATGTGATATGGAAAATGATATGAGTGATGAGCAAAGAACCAGCAGTGCAAAATGAGGTGAGTGAAAGGCGTGCAACGGAAGAGGTATCAAGATTCTTGCTCTCCATCCTCACTGATGCTGCCGATGTCGCTCATCTCCTCGTCTGCTTCTTCATCGCTGCCATCTGTCGTGGAATCCATAACGTCTTGGGTCGCGAAACGCTTTACGTACTCTGAGTAGAAATGCGCGTTATGCCCTGAGTGTGAGGTAGTAGATGCCAGTAGGAAAGGTGCTTACCCCTGACCTTGGTCTCGTATTCTTTCGGGTGGCGCATCATCAGCGCAGCAGCCTCGCCGTTTAGCGGATCATTAGGATTAGGATACCGCAGCAGTTGTGGCAAGAACACCTCAAAGATATTGATCATATCTATGAAAGGCGATAGATCAGCAACATAGTCGAACATATATCAACCACCTCACACACCGAACATGGGTGACCACGTCTGGTTAATGACGTCTAAGCATACGGAGCCACTCCTACATAACATATCATTGAATATTCTGTGGACCATCATGAGTGATACTGACAGCTCATCTATGTTGGGGTGAAAGATCTTGTTCATGAACCCTATGCTCGGCGACTTGTATGGATACTCTGCTGGCAGCTCGACGTGAATCTTCCATACACCGTCCGCGAACGGCGCTGCTACTGATTAACCCAACGTGCACAGGGAGTAGTGAGAAACACATACTTTCTTTAGGACCATAAAAGCGGACGTAGAACTCGCGCATGTTGCCATTCACGAGCGATACCTTGTAGTCCGACATAATTCTGTATTGTGTGTCGTTAGATCAATGAGGTGTGCGGGTATTGAGACAGATCCGCACAGTTTCATGACATCAGTCTCGATACGGCGCTTTGTTGAGGTGTGTCTGGATGGAAACATGATAAGCTTTCACTGAACTGCTAATAACAAGGGAGGACTTATCATGTTAGTTGGAAGCACGAAAGCTGGAGTATAGGGCTGAGGGAAAGACACGGTGTACTATACTTCGATGAGGCTATGGCCAAACAGTCAATCCTACATTATTCACTCCCCGGCTGACGCCGATGGGCGGGCGTCGGAGATATTGAATTCTTTCAAGTATGACATCAAGGCATTGATACTCCTGGAGTGCACTTGTCTACAACAAGAAGATATATACTCGAAATCTACAACATTCAGGCCATTCATCTGTACAAACCTCCATCAAAACCATTAGGATCGTTACGAGTCATGTCCCGTCATTTCCATTCAGTAAAAGGTCCATTCTTCGACGACACAGTAAGCGTCATTCGGGTTGCATGGATATGGTTTACGGTATCCAGCCTGAGGCTTGTATGACTGTCGACTGTAGCTTGCTGCGCCTCGGAGCTGCTCCGATGCCACCGCAGGTGGCACAGCTGCTCCTCGGCTTCCAGCGCCAACGACACTGCTTTGGGCCGCTCCAGTGGTCGGCTGGAACATCTGACGTGGGTGTGCCAGGTCAATATCGATACTACTCTGATTGTACGCGCGCATCGCCAAGAGAAATGCTGATATAGGACGGTCCTCTGAATTAGGACGACATATATTATGTGCCGAAGTAGACGGGACTCACCAAGCCAGAATGTCCCCAAAGCCGCAATCAGGATCCACTCTTCTTGTGATTGCGACAAAAGCCTGCCTTCCTCACTTCTGTGGTGTTTTACTACCCTGTTATTGGGTCAATTGCTGGTGGATATAGCACGTCATTGTTAATACATACAAAAAGATAAGTGCCCCGATAACCATTACTGTTACAGAAGTTTGAGTCAAGTGAATGACCTCTGCAATCGTTTGTCCGTCAAATATTGCTCTAAGCGCCGAGAGCAAAACGATACTTGCGAATCGAATGGGGCATCATTTTCATGATCAGGTGGCCCATCGCCAGGGCCAGAATGCCTGAGGATGGGCGCTCAGCTTATTTTCTGTGTGATGAAGACCTGTGCACGCACCTTTGATAACATGTCTGAACGGATGCTCGGTGAACAAGGCCATTTCCTGACGATAACAGTTGGAAAGAAGTGTAAAAGCCTTGGGTGGGTGGGAATCGATGACCAGATGTTCCTTGTATTTTTGGAGAACCTGGCCATGAGGCCGAAACGCATTAAACACGAGGTAGGAAGCATTATGGTATTCAATATATCCAATATTTTAAATAATTTTATAATCAATTGTTTCACGTAAGTAGATATGTACGGAATACATGTAGTTTGTCCGATGTAACTCCAAGTCGTGCTTCGTAAATGTAATCAGGATAATCGTGAGCTCTATAGTTTTGACACGTCGAATGAGCGTGGCATACGTAGTGCATGCATTGTAGGTGCAATGAGAAGAAAACGCCTAGACACCTGTGATGACCCCTGGTATCTGATTAACTATAGGTTGACCACCATTAACACCTGGCTGAACCACAATGGAATGACCAGGCAGTTGATGCACGTAGTTTGCTCCTGCGTATGGCTGACCATATCCCGGAGCTCGAGGGTATACAGTTTCACTCGGGTATCCTGGAAGTTCTCCAAACCAGCCTAGCTGCGAGACATGTTCCCGCCAAGCATAGTACCGGCCAAAAGCGACAGCGCGCGACGTAAGCGACACCAAAATAACGAAGACAAATGCAACTTCGATTAAACAATTTAGTAAAAGCGTCAGAATAGAAGGAGTTAGAGCTCACATAAAACGAATACGGTCCACGATAGTGCTTCGAGGACCTTCATTTCATAGCAATACGTCTGAGCAGACACTGGAGTCGTGTAAGCTTCGACACGTGCAGGAACGGTGAATGAATCGCTCACTAGTTCCATTAGTTGTAGCCTGCTGGCCCTCGAGTGCGTAGCATTGCACATATCCGATAATGTCCCTTGAGGGTAAAGTTCATATAGTTTCATGCATCGAGAAGATGTTGACTTACGCCGACCATGCACTCATGGCTATTTGGTTTGAATCAGTAAGCCAGACGGATTACGCACTGCGTGCTTACCTAGCCATAGCACACCAAGGATGAAGGCGAGTATTACCTCCACTATAGGCTGCGCGAATTGTGTTCTGCAAAGAGATGAGCAAGTACAACGAATCGTCGGCGTCTAGCTCACAAGCACACAAATGAAAATATGGTGGCTGATGGCGGAATAAGGGCGAAGACAGTGAAGTCACCTGCAAAGACCGTTCAGGTGTACCCACAACGTGGTAGAGACAATACATACGATGAATATGGGGGAGGAATAATCTTGCGAAATTGGCAGCAAGTCCAAGGACAGCTCCAGATAAGAAAAATGCAGATACTGACATGTTCAATCGTCTGTGGACGCGAAAAATTGGTGAATGACAGACACACCATATCCCATGAGCCTCATGTGCATAAACAAGACAGTCATGACTGAACGATGTCTCCTTTCAAACTTCAGGTGGCGTACAGTCGTATGTGCGTGGGCCGGTACTAGGGTATGTCGTGGCGAAACAATATTAATGTAGAATGGTGATAACAAGGATGATCAGATCTAGAGAATCACTACACATGCATACAATAGGACGCTGCTTGAAAACTAAGGCACAAGAACATATGCTTGTAATATCCAACAGCCATTGTATCTAATTACAGTAAGTACTGTACAGACGGTATTACTTCATATCACGACAAAATTCTAGATAAAACCCAGATATGAAACTCATACAGATGATCACCGCCTGGGTGATGCATTCCTCTTGTACTTATCCACGGTGTGTGCGCGAGCAGGGATATTATGTCCGCCTCTTGCGTCATACCCCCAGGGTCCTGAGCCCTTCTCATTGTAGGCCCTGCCTTTTGATCCTGACCGGCTGCTAATAGGTGCTGGTAAGTTCGATTGTGATGTGTTCTTCCCGAACCACGGGTAGTTAGTGACAGCAATGTACCAGACATTGCGGTTGACGCGATAATGATGTTTCACTGCGAGCGCTAGCAAAAACAACAAGAACGACCACACTACGGGAGATAAAGACATGTTCCAGAATATGCTTTCGAATGGCTTACCGAGAATGACGTTGAAAAGTGAGAACGCCTCCAGAACACGATACTGAGCTTGGTATGTTTCTGTGGAAACTTGCCACATAATTTAGACTTGCGCCGCCATCAGTATAAATGAACAGTGACTTACACCCAGGAATGTCTATGGGATCAGTTTCTGCATCGGATGAGAAACATTCTACATTTGCATTCTCCGAGTCCGAGCTCGCCAAGAAAGCACCCAAAGCTGTACCATGTTAATTAAGTAAGGAGCCATGGAAATTAGTACGTGACTCGCTTACCAAGCCAAAAAGTCCCAAGGAGTCCGAGGCATCCAAGCTCGATTCTCGTGGAAATCGGGTTGTTGGTCCGAATGAGGCCACATCCCAGTCTGCAAAACCAGTCAACACCAGCGCCCCATCCAGGATTGATGATACTCACAGAATGACGAGGATGAGCATACTGGTGCTGCATACGAAAATGGCGAAAGGAACGAACCGAGCTGTGTCTGTATAAGCTGCTAACAACTATGGAGTAAAGAACAAGACTCACTGAGGTCTGTGATAACCAGCAGGCTCTGGAAGTGGGCTGCAATAGCCAGGCAGATCACTGTCCATGTCAAGACTGCGCCTGTTGCACAGTGAGCCAAGACCATCATGGACATCATGAATATGAATACTGACCGTAAATACATGCACGAAAGATGTTGAACTTCGACGGCATCGCTGGTTTCTTAAAGAGCGTTGAGACAGTGAATGTGGAGAGTCGCTTGCGACGGGACGTCTGGCGTTCCCGGATAGATTGATGCTGACGAGACTGATGAGGATGGCGAGTGGACGGATGTTCACAAGTCGGAAGTGGACGTGCAGCCTTCATGATATAGGTATGCGTACACGAGGAAGGGTCGTGGATCTCAACGTCGTGGCGTGCGCTAGGTTAAGTCAGTGAAAGGCGTGGATGACCTTAGGCTTGATGTTCAGGATCCTGGGGAAACACGAGTTGTGCATCCGATCAACACAGCAAATGAGCGGGCTGAGTTTTTAACGGCTGAAAACCGTAAACATCATGAAAAAGATGGGGTACAGATGCTATATTCGCGTGGACAAAATTTATCTGCCTCGAGGCATTTGATGGCAAAAAAGGAAATCCCCTGTGGAGATTATGGAGATAAGATATTCAAAATCCGCATTTTACTGAGATGGCCCAATTGGCTTGCAGCCACGTAAGCAAACATTTATTTTCCGTCTGAGATGGAATCAAGGTTCATTCTCGCAGCCTATCATTCTTAACCCCACCATGAGGCAACGTGACTGAGTAACGTTGTAGAAAGTCACAAGCAAGTTCCGTTTCTACTGGTAACTGTACAATGCTGCAATCAACCTTTTGCCGCTAACTCTTTCCTGAGCATCTCTCCGATACTTGCAAACTGTGCCAAACATTCAGGATTCCGTAGTGTGGCAGAATTCACACTCGAAATTTGCGCGCCGTTGATAATCTGATCGGTGTCAGTACCACGACTACCTACGAATGACAATAATATACCTTCTTAACTGGAACCTCAACACGTTTTCCGTTCAAAGTGTATGGGATGTCGTCGACTTGGATGATCTAGGATGTCCCCGCGGACCAGTCAGCCAACGTTCCAAGGGATGAGCTAAAAATGGAACACACGCGAGCAGGAACATGGCGCGGGCTCCGCCTTAATCTTATTTCCAAACTGATTTTTTTCTCCAATTCTTTTGATAGCTTCTGGTCACAGAGCTTAACGAAAAGGATCACTCGCTCATCTGTGCCGCCCTCAATAGACTGTGCCACGACCAATGCATCCTCGATTCTGTCGGTCGTGTTCCGTTCTTCAGAAAACGAGAAGCACGTCTCAAGAACGTTATATATCTCAGATGACCCAAATCGGATTCCTCCAGGGTTTCTATAAAATGGATTAGAATTAAAAAATAGTTGGAAGGGCGTACTCACAGGACACCATCGCTTCTTCCCATCATTATGAGTCCACCTCCATTTCCATGTTTTGAGGCTGTGATTAGCACATGGTCCCCGTGATCTTTATCCAACCAAGTCAGCAAGAGGGTAGCGGTCTCACAAGGGGCGCGTACACCACACATCCTTGTATTCGGCAAAATACGCTAGACGGAACCTTTCTGCTGCAGCCTTCACACTCTCGTCGGTCCCGAAACCAGGCAGGGGCCAAAACCCAATGGGCATACATGGAAATGGCCGAACACATACCAACTCGCCAGCCTCGCCAGCTTGACAGTTTTGCCCTTCTGGAGTGATGGTTTCCACTGCCATTCCCAGCATGCGACATTGGATTTCCCCGCGATATACCGGCAGCGCGGAGCACATCCCTGCAAAGAGAGAACAGATGTCCGTGCCCCCTGAAAGAGAGGTCCAGAATAGATAGCCGAAAGTTAACTTTGTAAATCATACCTGTTATGGACGCGAGAAGCACATTGGGGTGAATGGATTCATAAACGTAGTCGAAGAGCGCGTGAGCCAATGGCGAACCAGTGGAATAAATATGCCTTATGCAAGTCAGATTATGATGATCACAAGGCCTGTAACCGTTCCGCTATTGACGTACATATCAACACGCAATCACAGTTAGGGTGACTGCTCACCGATAATTGATCCAGGTATTTTGCACTAGTTCCGAAAATTGATATTTGCAATTCATCCGCGAGATGCCACAGATAGGAGGGGTCCCTCAGGGGACTTCCATCGTAGAGCACTAACGTACACCCAACACTAAGGCCGCTTACCAAGAAATTCCACATCATCCATCCTCTGAAAGACCACGTTTTAGTACAAAGTCAACCTAAGAATGTGAAACAACTCTACGTTGTGGTATAATAGAAAAAGACATCTTCTGGTCGGAGGTCTGCACAAATCACGAATTCTTTTTTTGCTTGCAGCAGCATGCCACCAGCCCGGTGCACAATTGGTCTGCGGGGTGAAGTAAGTATGACCTAAAATATACTGTGATTGACGACATACTTCGGGCGACCTGCAACCAATCTCAGCTTTATCCCACGCCAGGTTTATAAATATTGACGGCGAAGGCTACACACCTGTTGTGCCCGAGCTAAAAAGAATCCACAGCGGCCAATCAAAGCTTTGACGACACCACTTAATTTCCCCTTCAGCAGTGCGGCCCAGTGAGCTGAATTTGCCCCCCAAAATGAAGGTGTCCCACAAAACCCAATCTGTGTCCCATTGAGACTTGTCCCTTCCCGACCGAATGACGACCACGGCTGGATGAAGTAAATATCGTTCGGATAGTCCAGACAGAAGAGCCCGCAGTTTCGGCAAATGAGGATGGACTTTGCCATTGTAGCTGCATGAGTTTAGTAACAAAAAACCTGAGTTTCCGGTGAATCGACCTACACGACGGCATCAACTCCAAAAATCACTCGAGGCTGTACTTGTTCAAATCTGCAAATTTACATGTGTGAGTGACAGTGATTCGATAAATTGTGCGTACCGCTCCAATACGCCCTGGACCCCGAAGTCTGCTGCTGCACTGACCCAGATGCACCCTGCGAAGGTTAGCGAAAAGCATGAGGCAACAGGAACAGCATACCTATTGCAGTAGCAGCGAGACAGGCGACTACATTCTCCTATGCAAAGAGATAGGGGTAAGCGTGGGCGCATTGCCAAAATACACCCGGCAAACTCGAGAAATGTGACGCACGATGCAATTAGAGGAGTATGAGGCTACTCGATCGCCAGGTTTTAGGTCGAGCATCAGCAAGGCTGAAATCAAGTCGGCAACCATTGCATAGAGGTCTGCATACGTGATGCGACGATGAGGAGGATTCGGGCACTCGGGGGTGGGCTCAGCTAATCAGTCATGATTAAATCAACGAATGGCTTATTAAACTTGGACATACTTGCTTGTATCAGCGCGAATTTATCTGCTGATCGACATGTCAACATATTCTCAGCCCAGTTGATCCTAGCTTCGCTAAACCATGGTGGGTTTGTCGCAGGAATGGAGTTATTGTCGACGACATCTTGTCCTTTGTAGCCAACCACAACTACGTCATCCCATACAGTATCCCAAAACAAATCGACGTGGTCAATAGACCATCTGTAGAGGTCAAAGTACGAATCAAGTACAAGTCCGTATTTCTCGTTGACTTTCTTAAGGAATGCAACGCAATGCGATGAGCCAGCATTGGGAGGCACGAAAAGAGGAGCGGCTGGGGGTTCG
>PVYP01003072.1:5244-15356 GCA_002995295.1 Rhizopogon vulgaris
GATATAGAGGGGGAAATTTTCGATGACTACATACAGAATGTAAGGTTGATGACGATATTGTGTGCTCCAAAGTGGCTAGGGAAGTCGCAATCGGTATCAGGAAAATATGCGGCAGGTATTCCCTTTGAAATCGTGTTCGATTAGGCTGTCAAAGCTTGCAGGAGGGGCGTACCCAATTGCTAGTATCGATGCTTGACCCAGGAGACGTGACATCGCTTGGGACAGAGCCACTTGTCCTCTCCCAGAAGAAAATCTTGATGTAACTCGAACTCCTTTCTATCGCGTACCTGGAGCCCTGTTATTGTGGCGGAGCCAATGACTTGACATCGAATACATACCAGCCGCCCCCGTTATTGTTGAATTCAGGACCATAACTCTTGCTGTCATTGATCGTGACCCCGCATCCTGTATTACCAGTACCGTAGGCGTCGCAGTTGTTACTCGTGGCGGTGCTAAATTCGATTGTATTAGCACCACAAAATACTCGAGGCTCGACAAATGGCTCTTACCCCGTCATTGGGCGAGAGGCGGGCATCTGGCAATCTGAAAACCAAGTTTAGTATTTGTAGTTTTCACGGATTCAGACGCTATCTTACTAGTGCCCGTATGGAGACTGCATGCATTCGGAGTTTCATCATTGACGCCTTCTACGATATCCACTTCGCCCTGTGATCATGAAGCATCGACAGAGAATGAAAGCGCTCTGAACGTACTTCGTAAGGCCAGTTTGCCCCGACTTCCTAAGGAGAAATATTAATGATAGAAATCATTCTACGAACGGGACGAACCCTGTTGAATTAATGAACGTCGTGGTGCGAATTAATGAACGTCGTGGTGCTATTCATCAGACGTCAAGAATATATTGAGTTATTGAGCCATACTGACCCTAACCAGTAGTTAGCTACATGTCAACCAATATAAGAGAGTGCACGAACAAACAGCCGGCCATGTTCCACAGCCTTGTGGCATATGCGCAATGTCGAAACTGGACTGAAGTCAGCATAGTTCTTCTGAGAATTTGTGTTGATGCTACATGTGCGGACGTACATTGCCACATGAGTGTTGTACTGGGCTTTCGATACGATTCTAAAAGAATTTCTTCCTGGGTCTGAGGCAGATAGTTTCGTAGTATGATCTGCTCGCAGTGTGAATTTGTTATTATCCACTGAAACGAGTCCATCAGCTGTTGCAGTACTCTCGTCGACATAGGTCCTAGGATGGTATTATGAATCAATCAACCCTAGTTCAGAGGGATAACTTACACTCTGCCGTTAGTGGGGTCCGGAATGGCCTCAAAGTTAAACGCGTCAAGGAAGCTCTGTCCTGTGAGTTGGTTCGTCCTTTGGTAAGTCGCACCCAACGTCTTCTCGACGGTGCAGGCAAAAATAATAAAGGCAAAAAAGTTGGTACGCATGATGGTCGAAAAAAAGACTTGAAATGATTGAAGACTTGTCACCCGGTCGTTGAGCATTTTTTGGCCTATTCAAAAGGACCTTTATAGCAATGAAAGGATAGCCGATTTAATCAGTCCTCAGTCCTCTTACTTACTAGCGCACGTCTAAGGTAGCGATGGTATCATGATGGAACCACCGGAACCTAAACTCCAAACCACAGAACATCACACAGCCAAGGTGCATTTTGGAATGATATGCTCCTAAACTGAGCGTGACTTTTGTCGCTCGCGGATAAGGGTGATGAACGAAGGACAGTCAAGAGTTCGTCAACCCTTATTCGGGGCCTTGGTGCGAGCTTGGTGGAGGAGTTTGGAGCGCCCGTATGACAGGACAGGTTCCATCCGAGTCTGTGACATACGATTCAGAGATATCCCTACCTTTGTCAAATCAAACGGGCCCAGCATAACACATACCTGACTGAACTAAGGACTGAACCCCATATGGTTCTACCCGGAGCCGGACTCCATCGGTCAGGTTCGGAAAAGTTCGCCTCGAACTTAGATGAACTGCAGCAGAACTACGAGTCTACCTAGTAAACCAACTCGAAGGTCGTTGATCGCAATACATGCACTACTAGTAGAGAGCATTGAAAGGGTCACTTGCGCATTGTCGAAGTCAAAGTTGGAGTCTTGCCTGGTTTTACGAGTCCTGTCAAAACATGGAAGACTATCGGGAGAAGAGTTTACCGAAGTTAGTGCTGAGTAGCCCGTAAAGGCGAATAATGATGTATACTAGTATTTATACCTCAAGTTCCGAGTGTACTTGCACAGACTAGTATTGGCACATGGACTGAGCTCCAGTATGCTCCTTGATTCCACGTTGGTCGACTCGTTCTCTCAATCTGACTGCAGTCTGGAGAATATGACTGCTAGTTCCAAACATTGAAGGACGATTTGAGGAGGACGGCAACATTCATGGTGGTGATTTGACTGAGAGCTGCGAGCCTATCACCGAAATTCCCCGAACCAGCTAGTACGCATACTTAAGTACAGACTGTACAGTTACCCTTAATGCAGAAGACAACTCCTCGTCAAGCATTTTATGTAAGACTTAGTAAAAACGGGGCTCGTCATGCCCATCCCGCTTCAGTGTAATGGGGCACGGGGAGTCTTGGTTATTAAATATTCAACTTAGACTGACATACGTTATACACATGCTATTATACTGAGCCCTCGACAAGGTTGCAACCATGTTGAGGACTAGTGAGAAGTTGAAGAACGTTCGAATCACATAGTATACTAGGTGTGTTATATGTGTGAAGGTGAAATTCAAAGTCAACCCACGACCATGATACTACTCCTTGCTCCGCCATGACATTAAAATTGCAGTCACCATGCATGTAGATGGCACTGGCATGCAGGCGCAAGAAGCACGAAACCTCGAGGTTTTGTGCTTCAAGAAGCGTTGCTCATGGCCCATTGGCTCCAAGGCTGTGGACGACTTACCTCCGCCTCGTCACTAATACGCTCGCTTTGTTTAAACCTAAAATAATGTTACAGCCCTGCCAGCGATTTAACAACCAGGAACATGGCACATCATAAAAGGGTCCTGTCCCTTCGCAATTCATCGTCGGTCGTCGGGAGAGCACAAGACTCAGGAGCTGATCGTTCACAATCACAACGCGCTTCTCTTCCAGATTTCCGTCATGACATGCCGCCATATCATGTTCAGCTGGAGCTCTCCGGGTGTATATGAATTTGCTGGTTGCGCCATTTCAGACTGCGCCCACGAGTGTATAAAAGTCAGTGAGAAACTGTCCTGCTCGTAACCACCACCTCCCACTACAATCCGACCTAGTTTGGGTACATCACCATGTCGCTAGTTGTACCCCAGGACACGATACTGACGCCGACTACTGAATCGCCTGACGAATCATCAGCGGACGACGTCTCCGTTCATCCATCCCAAGTTTCGTTCGTAATTACGGGTGCGTTGAGTTTGACCGCAGGTCATAATTGAACCGGTGTTGATGAGCATGGTTGCAGACATCAAAGCAAGCGGGCTACCAAAGAAAGTCGGGCTGTTCAGCGGGCAATATTACATCCTCATCAGGGGGGACAACTTTACGAAGCAATCAAAAACCACCAAGTACGCCCAAGACGGCGAGTATGTTGCCGCTTGGAATGATACCATAACCTTGTATGCTCCTATGAATGTCTTGTAGGTTGATATTAATAGGGTTTTTTTTAGTGATGCCATGGAGTCCTCGAGGATTGAAGTCGAGGTCTTTGCTCGCCGCTGCTTCTTCAGCTACAAAACCATCAAGAAAACAGAGAGCAATCAATGCCTTGGGGATCTCCTCGGGAACACCAGTACAGGTTAGCCAGAGCGCATGTCATTGATACTAAAAGGTGCTCGACTAACAGAACTTGCCAGTTGCCGAACTCGAGTTGCTTGGGAATGGCGAACCTGCAGGTAAAGTCATGTTCCATATTTCCAAGAGCGATGGCGCCGGGTCCAAAGGGGACGAGTAGGAGCATATCTGGTTAATGAATGGACAGAGTTAAGGTTATTTCGTGATGAGGACACGCCTCTTTAGATACATGTATGAATAAGTACCAGACAGGAGTCTGACAGTAACACATGCATACGCGTTAATGATTCACCTCGCTTGACCTACATCACAACGCACGCACAGAAGTCAACATATATTTGACAGATGGCTCAACTAAAACGCCCAACGGAAACGGCGGACTAACGGGAGCCTTACGCCGTCGTTGGGGCATTTGGGCATCTGGAGTTATGGCAGGGACAGGGGTTCCTTAGACTAGAATGTAATGTCCTACATAGAGTATACTCTCAACAGGACAAAAATGGATTCAAAAAAAAAACACATGCATAATCCAAGAGGTACCACCGTGCCACTCCTGCAGCTGTCAATAACGCGTGGATCAGCGGCCAGATAGTATAGATAGAACGCTTACAACTCGAGTCCGAGTTCGAATGGTTATGGAAAGCTCTGATTGTCTGAAATCAAGAATACATAACTCACATGCCGCTGATATCCTTGCTTGTCGTCCGCAGCAATCACTGCGGATAAAAGTACCTTAATAAACATCTGCAATACTATGTTAGTCAATAATGAACATTCTAGGCGCATGTCTATGAATAGTTCAAGATAATCGCGGCCCCGAGTGGCGCATGATAACATAGGTTCCAAGCACCAGCAAAAAGATCGCGTTCGTAATGCCAGACGAGAGCAATGGACCATGGACGCTCGCATTGACCTTCATGAAGTGATGAGTTGTGCTGGAGTTGCCAACTTATGCGGCAGATGAATCTGCTGCAAAGCGGAAGTTAAGGCCTCGAGGCTACGTCGTCGTGGGTGGAATGTACATTCATAGTTGTCCAGTGTTCAGTTGCGTCAGCATCATCAGGCGGCATCCAAGTGGCCAGCAGCCTCTCGAGTTCGTGAAGCTGCTGTTCAGGGTTTGTTTCCAGCGTTTCAGGGTGCACCGTGCGAGCACCGGCGATGACCCTACCCGTGAGAGGCTGCAGGTTGTTACTGGGCGTCGAATGACCTCGACGTGTTGGGTAGGCACTTGCACACCTGTCGGACTGGTGTGGCACGCCGTGTCCAAAAATTGGACACGTTTTAATGCGACTGTCATAGTCATCAAGGGTTTGTCTAGATTGCACGGCCAATATGCGATGACAAGTTTCCTGCTGTGACTCTGAGGACATGAGGAGCGTAACCAAGTGACCCTCCGGGTGCGAAGTAAAACCGAGGTGGTTATGGTAAAACTTGTATTATCAACTGATGTGCAATGATATTTTAACAGTGATATCCTTCCTTCTTGTCGCCCGCAGTCAATAAATACACACCTATTTTCGTACTGGGTGGTCGGGTCCGAAGGAATCGCCCCGGGACATAGACAGTTGACGCAAATCGTTCGTAAGACGATAATAACTGTACAGCCTAAGAAAAACTGGATCAAAACTGCAGGACAATATGAGGTTTCATCCCTCGAAAGTCAGTAAGCAGAACTGTAGAATTCGGTCATATTCACGACCCAGAAGTGTTATAACGTTGTGTGCCAACAGTTATACTCTACTACGGTTGTCAGGAACAGGAGTAAAACACAGGCTGATTCAGAGGGCGGAGTCTCAATTACGACTAACGGCAAGTCACTTCCCGCAGCACAACGCCGCCACCACCACCACCAGTAACACCACCACCAAACTTTCTTCTTATACCAACGCCCATAGTTCGTTTCTGACTACACTACTTCCTACAACTTCAAATCTTTCTGATCCAAACAAAGTCGCCCAATGCGCCTCTCAATACTTCCTGTTCTTATCGCAGGGGCTGGTATTGGTACGTTTCACTTGGGAGGAGTATATGATCTTACTGACATAGAGGCCCTATTTGCAGTCAGTCAAGTCAGTGCGGAGCCTATCCGTGTCGTCGAGAGCCCATCCAATGCTAATGCCAACATTCGATTTGGTCATGCCCTCGCCAACGCTAATGTGAATGGCAACGATGACTCAGACAACGTCGTCCGCTTGGTTCGCCCCACTGTTGTAATGACAACCACCACCGAGGTAAAAGGCAAGGGTTTGGGGCACCACTTCTGTGGCGCATCCCTCAAAGCGAAGGCACTCCGCATGTCAAATGCGTTCCGTCATGCTCTTGGCCTTCCTCCCATCGACATGGGTGATCATATCATTTTCAAGGGTGAAGTCCCTAGCAATGTCGCTCCTATGACTGGGGAAGTTCGCATCCTCCCAATGCCCTTTATAGGAGCACCCATCACACCTCCTGTCAAGCCCTCGAAGCACTCAGATGTTGAGAGCGTGCGGATTTTACCCGTTGGTGAACCCCAACGCCACCGCCACCACCACCACCACCATCATCATCATGAGCATAAGCAAGCCGGAACCTTCGGAAGGCGTATTCACCGTGCCATCATGGCTCTCAGCCCATGGGAAGGCCGTGCCGTTGCGTTCGTCCTTGGTAAGTGTTTCGCCTTCATCACTGAAGCCCCCCCTGATTTTCTTGGAAAGGTTGTGGCATTGGAGTCTTGCTCCGCATGTTCTGGGTTATGTCTGTCCTTGCATATCGCACCATCAGAGGTGACAGGAGTGAGGATGACACCCTTGACCATGGATACATCATGTTCGAACATGATGCGGAGAGCATGTTTGTGCCTCCTCCCGAATACACCGACGAGAAGGTGAAGGTAGCCGAGGTTGAAGCTCAAGAGATTGAGGCTCGTACATAAAGCGACTGACACCACATCCCTATGAATATCTTTGAGATTGCCCCCGTACTGTGACCCGACTACTACATATTTAAGCTTACTTTGTTCTGATTCTCTGATTCTTTTTTTCGCTTGATAGCTAGTCGTTTGGGTTGGAAATGCCTCACGTCCGTACATCTTTGGTGGACGGACTCCCACATTCCTTTGTGCACATGTATTTTTGTCTTGATGCTCGTAACATGGTCTGTGACTCATTGAAACTTGTATCACCGTAAGTCAGAGGCTGACAAACTGGTGTGAAGCCTTGGAGCTATTCATCATGCATTATGACGCGGCGGTTCCCATACTGTTGGGTCTGCGTGTAATAATTGAGCCCAGCGGCCCCTTGGATGATTACGGTCCATCGGTCTTGAGCGGCCTTTCGCATGAATTTCTGAGTCAACCACATACTAATAAGTACTGCTAGGAAATCGATACCAAGTTACGAGCGTCAATTCAGGTATTTCTTCACCAAGATCATTGGTCCACGTAGTCTGATGATGATCCGTCTAATACGGACTCATCTCTATTCATTTACAGACAAAAGATCAGAAATCTGCGATATGTGTTGTGCTCGATTTTAGATTGTACTTCCAGAGTAGTTGTGCAAGACTCAGACGGGTACTACTGATTGCGACGGTGGACGGGTGGCTAGCGAAGCAATCTTCCTTCTATCAGCCTCAACAACATGCGGGTGCGTCTATTATGTGCTGTATGTTGGCTCATGCTACGTGGTAACCCTATCACGGATAATTGACGTGTCAACACCTCTTGAATTATGCGCCAGTTGCCGGCACAGTGAAAACAGAGAGAAATCCATAGCGTACTACAAACTGTAGCTACTCTTTACAGTAAACACTAACGAAAACATAAGAAATGTGCCGGTTTACCGAGTATTACTAAATCATGATGTTGAGCTCGGCGCCGGTAAACTTCAATCACCGAAATCCATCAACACCTACGTTACTCAGGACATCATGTTATTTCCCTCAGGTTGTTGACTGTATGCCTCGCAGGAACTAGATTGTATTTGGTGAAACGTCACCTTGAGCCGAAGTCATCTTATCCACTTCCTCCTTGCCCTCAACCATTACCGCTGCTTGGTAACCTCCGAGACATACCTTCAGAGAGAGTATGGCTCACCTATGCAGCGTGGGGAATGGTAAATCAGATTATCCTTGTCGATTCCAACTGCGGTGCTTCATTTACTCCGCGATCCAGGAGCTCTATCAGTGTATTAGGAAAGCGTATTGTCATTCTCAATTCTGCGAAAACAGGAATTGATGGAAGAGTGCTGTCAACCACGATTAGCCTCATCTAACCGTGGCCCACGATCTCACCGGCTGGGGTGACGGCTTCCACCAGTTGCGAAAGATGTTCCATAAGTTCTTTGACAGTCCGGATAGCTTGAAGGCGGTTCGTCCTATCCAGCAGGTGGGTTCCTGCGCTTTGTGCACTGTGTATTGAATGGACCGGGAGAGCTAGCAGCTCATATTCGCAAGTAAGTTTTGCAATTGGACATCATGCGCTGCTGAGCGCTGAACTTTCATTGACATTACACAGGGCAACCGGTGCTGTTATTCCCAAGGTTTCATATTTATACGACATCCAGGAATGCAATGACCCGCCCGTAGAGTTGGCTGATAAAGCTGTGACGCAGCTCCTTGATGCCATTAACCCTGGCGCATATTTTCTTGATGTCTTTCATATTTGTTCGTTTCCAATGTTATGAAATGCAGCAGATATCTAGTTTCCCAGCACCTCAGAAAACAACCCTGTTATACAAATAGACGCTCCAGGAATTTGTGAACAGATTGTGAGTGTTTCCAGGCGTATGTGTGCTATTTACAACGTCTTTTTGGCAGCGGGCAACGCACCGTATTCCTTCGCATCAAGTTATCTCGAGGGGCGTAAGCTCAGTCCAGAAGAACACCATGTAATACAATGAGCTGCTCTCTCCATGTATACTGGTGCACCCTTTTGTCGTATATTTGTGTAATCACAGCAGAAGCGATTATCTTCCAGATGGTGTTGACACGGTGTCCAATTGTCTCGTCATTTCATGGATCAATTGGCTAATTGGATCATCAAGAGCGTTTCAGCGACATGCGCGTTCTTCCTTGCTATGACGATATACATAGATATTCAAGCGCGGGCCCAAGCAGAACTCGACTCTGTGGTAGGCAACGACAGACTGCCGACATTCAATGATCGTGATTCCTTGCTGTACATCAACACCATCTGCAAGGAAGTCTTTTATCGCTCCAGTCGGTGCGCATCTGATCGTATCCATCATGTCTAGCATCTCATATTAGAGACGAATAGCTATCCCGTATACTTCCTCACAGGACGATATCTATAACGGTTACTTCATCCCAAAAGGCTCTGTGGTAGTTGCAATATCTGGTAAGCGGTATTGGTTCGTCACTCTATATTTACCAGACTACTGCCCAGGCAGATCTTCGCTGACGAAGAGGCATACCCAAACCCGGAAGTCTTTGACCCAGCTCGCTTTGTTGACAGCAATCCTCAGCCAGACTCCGGTGAAGCTTCCTTCGGATATGAAAGGCGGTAAATCTTGCACTTTGGTCATGCTCTTAGCCATACTTAATTCTCCTCCGCGAATAGCCTATGTCCAGGTACGACGAAGTATTTTCAAACTATGGCCCGTGATCCGACTGCTATAAAACAGGTCTAAACCTCGCTGAAGCCTGATGCATCTCTGTCCATCTCCTGCACGACGCCACTGGCCGTTCTTCATATCAAAAAACACGTTGAAGATGGGCAGGAGATAACGCCGACACTAGAGTAGAACGACGGTTCCATCTTTATGATCTGGGAAAATGAATCCCCGCTTACCTATCTGTAGTCGCCCCCTGCCATTCAAATGTAACATTGTTTCTCGCAGTGCCGAAGTTGAGGCTCTGATCTGGCCAAATGAGGCACATTTTAGTGATTGAGCTGTCATATTTGTGCACACGGGTGGTCTTTATGAGCTGCAACATATGGCTCCTTCGCCCATGGATGTCTCTTTGACGGTTAAACAATCAAGCTACACTAGTAGTCATACAATTCATTCGATCCCAGCCCATCGACTGTCTTCCTGATCTTGCCTCTCTCCCTCTGTACCTGTCTCCTCGTCAAAATGTGGTCATCATAGGCGTCCCCCGTCACACTGTCTGATCATGCGTACTTTTCACTGAATACAGCAATCAGGGTACATCTCTCTACTGGCACTAGTACCTAGCACAACAAAGGTATATGTTAGCAAAGCTTGCAAATCAGTGTAGTTATATTTTGGGATGTTACCTTCTGAGTCTGCAGTCGTGGTTGCTTCTGCTTCAGAGAGACTCCTCACATCGAAGATGTCATGATTGGTGTTTTCCCGCGGAGCACCAACAGGCTCCCTGGGACT
>PVYP01003079.1:0-13014 GCA_002995295.1 Rhizopogon vulgaris
CCTGGTCACTGCCCGCCAGGTTCGCACATGCACGACGGCAAATGCGTCCAATTCCCTCCTGGCCCCTGCCCCTCTGATCGATTCCACTCCCGATGCAGCAATCGTACAGTCTGCGGTGGTGGCAAATCCCTAGGTATCAAGTACGGCCATTGTTATATCCTCTCTTTCGGCGACGGTCAACAACTCGGCTCTGTACGTGAAAATACAGCATACGCGAAAGGTGGCTTCTTCCAGGATATCCCCTTCAAAGTCTGCAAGTTGACAGATGATTGCTCACCTGGAAAGACGGTTGAAATGGGCGAGTCCTTCTACCTCTCAGATCAGCAAGGAAGGTACAATGACCCTAAGGGGACGAAGGGGTGGATTGATAACGCTTCTGGTGGCGCTCATATCGCTTTCACCCTTGACGCCAAGAGTGCGGGCGTTTTCGAGGGTATTCCGACTTGCGCTGGTGGTAAATGCGCCATCAAGCTGCTCGGTGGTCCCACCAAGAGTCCGAACGGCCCAACTTGCCCAGCAGTCACTCCCGGAATTTCTTTCGTAAGTTATATTGATTTCAAAAGGATTTTCTTACTGACTCGTTTTCGATCAGTTCGCTAATCCCAAATTGCACGACCCAATCCGTTTCTCTGAGGTGACTTGCGACGAGTATGAGGTTCCTCTCACTTCTGGCATTTCTCCTAATGTCCAGGCCTGAGACTGCAGTAAAGGGAATTACTATAGTGTGTTCTGTATGGCTTTACCTGACCTGGATTCCCCTTCCTTCGATCTGATTACAATTCTCCTTTGATCCTAACGATGTTGACGCTTTTACTTTCATATGCCTTCTACTTGACTTGGGTGCTGTTGTCCTTCAATCATTAAATCTTATTTCATTTGTGACGCCAATGCATACTTGAAATTCAATGGAATATTTTTTTTGAGAGCTTACGATCCCGTTGACGTTGCAGTTATATTTAATCCAGTCAGATCCATGAGTGGAAGAAGCTATGCGTTGTACATGTCATATCGCCATAAATTTCGCAGGCATCGGCACTATATAGGATCCTCGTTGTCATCGTGAACCGAA
This sequence comes from Rhizopogon vulgaris, assembly GCA_002995295.1. Taxonomy (NCBI): domain Eukaryota; kingdom Fungi; phylum Basidiomycota; class Agaricomycetes; order Boletales; family Rhizopogonaceae; genus Rhizopogon; species Rhizopogon vulgaris. The sequence goes on from PVYP01003079.1 coordinate 1,070, forward strand.
GGAGGACATCGCTGCTGCTCTATAGGTCGTCCCCGGCTCATTTGCATCAAAACCAGATCGAGATGTTGTGGTGCAAGGTGTCGTCGTCAAAATCTGTGACTGAATGCAATCGACGAGGCTTGTGAGCTGATGCCGAGATCTTCGCTGTCATCATTGTCATGATCATTCGAGCTCAGGATGCCGTACGGACGTCAAAAGCATAAGCATGTCCTCAAATTAAATATCTGACACTTAAACTTGAGAGCTAAGTATAAGAATACTTTCTAGTGAGCATTGTGAAAGCCACGAATATTACGGGCGACCTTGGTACCGGCTCCGCTCTTGAAGTGTGTGGAGTTCCTTGTTTTCAGTTTTTTTTTTAAAAAAACTCACCTGTCTTTTACAGCCTTCCCAAAATGATGGAAGGTAATTCCTGATGTATAGTACTAGTCACGATGCAGTCGTTCCGAACTCTGTATTAGGGTTCAGTAGGCTGCGACGCAAAGGAGTACTCATGGTCGCGTCGACCGTGTGGTCTGCGATATCGATTGGGTAAATATCGTGCTCACCGCAATGTAAGTCAGAAGCTTCGTCCGTCGATCGTGCCGATCATCCGAGTCATTGAAAGGCTAAAGTAAGTTATGCCGTCACTGCACACGGAGAAGAATTATCCAAGTCATGCATTTAGCCTATGACATCGAACTACTACGTTCTACTACTAGTAATACTAGAGTATGCTAAGTTTGTCGTGCAGGGTTTTTTTGGCGAGGTCCTAACTTGTGTCAGGCAAGTAAAGCTGCTTCGACGTCTGCTTTCCAGTCCAACTAGATCGCGTCCCGGAGCAGAGTAACCCAAACAGACCGGAGACTGTTCATGGTGCCAATGAGAATTGATGGTGATGTGCAAGTTTAACTCTCCGTGTTTCTGATGCCTCTTCTAGGAAAAAGATCGACTGAGCCTTTTATGTCCCGCAATAGCAAACTTCGGGGAACGGGATTGTTGGATCCCGTTACCCATCGTCGTTCTTGATCTGTCGACCCGACGCGTTTGTACTCCATTTAGGTATAGAGTCGAACGTTAGGAAGATATAAGTACTCACCCTCTCACAGCTCATCTACTGCACCTAGTGCACCATCTACTACTATGCGATTCATCTTGGTATCCACTGTACTTCTGGCGCAAGCCTTCACCATCCTTGCCCAGGCTAGCTGCGAGGATCGCGCTAAGCAAGCAGGTAGGTGCTATAGCATCCCCTGCTGAAATTATCATCTACAAGGATATTTCGTTGACGTGACTCATCAGGCCTGCCCACCGACGGTTGGAAAATCGCCTACGACGACGCAGGGCAACTAAAGTGCCGTCGGCAACGGGAGGGTGCCCAATTTGAAGAACTCTGTTATGGTGTTGAGTACATCGACGCCGTACGTCCGTTACATTTGTTTCTAGACAGGTGCTCAGAACAGCCGAGAACAGGACACCAAAGTTAAGGGGTGTTGTCAGGACGGTGGTCTCACAATGTTTAATACACCTGATGGCGAATTTGCGAGGGTATGATTTTTGATGTGGATTCTAATCGATCGTGCTGATCGAGCCTTTGGAGCAGTGCTGCGCAAGGGATCACGTATGGACTTTTGATAAGGGGGAAGGTTTCTACGGAGGGTGCTGCTTGATGGGGTCAATGATGCACGAGGGCCGGTGCATCACATCGCCTGGTCCTGAGCCACTGCACAACGAGCTGTAGCACTGTATTATTTCATTCCCTCGTCGAAAACGAAATATGTCATGAGTTAAAGAGGTGTGAAAGTGAAAAGTGTTATAAGTACTAGCGTGACCCCTCCAATGATCAAGTATTTCACCCCCCTTTCTTATTACCTAATTGCCAAGTCGTGTCTTCGTCCGCGTCTGTCTACAGCTTGAAGCGCTTTCCGAAGACTTTCACTCTTCCGTTCATCCCCAAGCACATCCCAAGTCCAGATTGTGAAATTGGGCAGAATGCCAACTGCAGTCAAGGTCAATGGTATAGCTACCAACTCCAATACCAACGGAAAGGCCATTAAATCCAAAAACCAGCTTCGACGAGCAAAAACAAAACAAAAGAAAGCCCTTGCGGCCCAAACGACACCGGTGTGTTTCATATCTTATTTAGCATGCAAAACATCTAGAATTGGCTACAGGAACTCAACGGGAATCATAATGCGGTAAAGCAAGAGGAGGATGGGCATGTTGTGAATGTCGAGTACGTGATTGAGCAGCTGGATGTCAAAGATCCGGCTCTTCAGCTCTTCTCCGACATTTTTGCTCGTTTCCAGACTCCCCAGGATTATGCAGAGGTGCGTCGCATAGTGTCGACCCTCCAATTGCTTGATTCACGCAAGATATTAGACAAAGGATTCCGAGCCCACCAAAGGGGAGGTCATCTACTCAGACGACGATATGGAATCAGATGCTGGCTCAGATGCAGACGTGAAGAAACCTCTTTCGAAAAAGAAACAACGCAAAATGGCTCGCTTGACAATTGCAGAGCTCAAGCAGCTGGTACCCAAACCGGAGGCAGTCGAATGGACGGATCCTTCAGCTGCCGACCCAAGATTACTGCTCCATCTCAAGAGCTACCGCAATACAGCACCCGTTCCTGCACATTGGAGTGCAAAGCGAGATTACCTGCAAGGAAAACGCGGTATCGAGAAGCCACCGTTCCAGCTACCTTCCTACATAGCAGATACAGGCATTGCGACAATGAGAGATGCAGTTAAAGAGAAAGAGGCTAACATGTCGCTTAAGGCTAAAACTCGCGAGCGGGTACAGCCTAAGATGGGCAAGGTCGACATCGATTATCAAAAGCTACACGATGCTTTCTTCAAGTTTGCAACGAAGCCAGTGGTTACCGGCTTTGGCGAGATGTAAAATTCGTTTTGTTCTTTTCAATCACTTTCGCTCATTCGCTTGCTTGTCAGGTACTACGAGGGGAAGGAGTTCGAAACATCGCTGAAAGAGAAACGACCAGGAGATTTGTCACCAGAGCTTGTTGAAGCACTATCAATCCCGCCACTCGCACCTCCGCCTTGGTTAATTAGCATGCAAAGGTTTGGTCCTCCCCCGAGCTACCCAACTCTACGGATTCCTGGTCTCAATGCACCCATACCTGAGGGGTGAGTGTAGCATACTTTGGCAAGTTCAATGGGACTCATCACATATTCTAGCGCCCAGTGGGGTTTCCATCCCGGTGGCTGGGGTAAGCCCCCTTTGGACGAGTATAATCGCCCTCTATATGGTGATGTGTTCGGTGTATTGCCGAAAGTTTCTGATACAAATGTACGAAGAAATTTGTCTCGATAATATTTCTCTTAACTTCTTTGTAGATGGGTGAGCCAATTGACAAGAATTTGTGGGGAGAACTAGAGCCAGAGGAAGGCAAGTTTATTCTTGTTATCGGTATCGTCGCAAGTACTGAAAGAGCCTTCTAGAGGAGGAGTCGGAGGAAGAGGAAGAATCAGAAGAGGAGGAGGAGGAAGCTACGGAAGCCGCATCAGTTGATGGCCTTCAGACACCTTCTGGCTTGGAAACACCGTCTGGCATGGCAAGCGTTGTCTCCACCGTCGCTGGGGGACTTGAGACGCCCGATTTCTTGGAACTGCGGAAGACGTCTACCAGGTATGCATCGGACGCCCCTGAGAGTGGACCGCGATCGTTGTATCAAGTTGTTCCGGAGAAACAGACATCAGTTCGCGGCCTCATGGGTAGCGAACGTGGGTATGACGTCAGTCAAGTTGCAAATCCGCAAAACCTCCCTGTGCTTGGAGAGGAACGGGGAACGAAGGTCTGTCGATCTAATCAATGTCCTAACAAGGATATTGATTCCCATTTCAGCGCAAGGCGAATGGCGTTGACATTTCTATTGATGCTGGCGAATTGGAGGGCATATCAGAAGAAGAGCTACGGCGAAAGTACGACCAACATTCACGTGGTTCGGCAGGTGTTTCAGGGTCGAAAGAAGACTTCTCAGACATGGTGGCGAAGGAAATGGCGAAGAAGAAACAAAAGATGGATCGGGAACGGGATGCAAAGAAGGGAAAAGAATTCAAATTTTGATGGGATCTCCCTTCTGCGTTTGCGATTCGTTGTACATTGTTGTTTTTCTGGCTGTCTGTTTATTATTATACTTTTTCATGTGAAGGATTGTATCCGAATTGTGTCAGCGGATTGATATCGATTGATGATCATTTGCACCGCCGCGCCGGTTGAGTAAGAATAGGCTGTGCATTTCCGCGCCAAGTTGTCAGCTGTGTTGATAAAAAATCTGCAAGTTGGTACGCAATAAGTTTGCGGTAATGAACTAGGCACGCGGCGCCTCCCCTTGCACTCGTTTCCTTCTCTTGCGTGCAGCTTTTTTCTAACAAATGTCGCAAGTGAAGATGTGAGTATCACAATCTGACCTCCATCTACTGACTTACCCCACCAACTTCTCAGCGCGCTTCAGCCTCCACCAAATGTCGACTTTGTCGTTGGTCAGTCCAATAACCAACTTATAAACTTGGGGCTTCTTTAATGACGCAGTAATCATAGGCTATCCCGGCATACCACCGGGTGCAAGAGATCGTCCCCAGGCAGCAGTCAAAGGCGTATGTGCCCGCTCTCCGAACACAACTGGCTCACTTAATTTACCACTTCCGTTAGGCTGTTGAGGTGCGAGTGGCTACTCAAGGCGTCAAAGCAAAGTGGGTGCGTGTAGAGCTCAAGAAAATCGAGACCCTCCCTGGTGGTGGCCAGACGAACTGCTACTTTGATTTTGTCGGCCAAGGTCCTATGAATCTATGGCAGTCTACCGAAGAGTATGGGTTATTGGAGTCAGTGAGTGGTGCCAATCTTCTGCGGTCAATGTCGGAGGCTGATAATTCGTTCCTCGCGGGCGGTCACAGCAAGACCTCCCATTTCAGATTCGTATACCTGAGTCCATCCCGCCAAGCATTGCCCTTGAAAGAGGTGGTAAGTGGTTCCCTAAACGTGATCCTTCCACATGGTCTGACAGTACCTCTTGTACGTATTACACAGCTGGCATCCGCTATGAGCTTGTCGCGACTGCATGTACTCTTGGAAAGAAGTAAGTCTTCAAGTGCGACTCAGACCCTGGACCGCATGTGTTGACTCTGCCGTCGACAGGGGTTTCTTCCGCCGCCGTAAAACTGTCGTGACATCGTCAGCTGCAATTATCATTATTGACAAACACGAACTCCACTCAACGTGGCCAGTATATGCGCAAGCAGAAACACGTTCCGTCACTCAAGATGGCGTGCATCTCACAGTGGAGCGCCAACGAACATGTTTTGGACCAGGCGACCGTATATCTGTCATGGCTATCCTCAAATCCGACTCTGTACATCAGGTTGTCCTTCGTGGTTTTGAGTTTTCTCTCAAGGAAACGACGGTATTCCGTGCTGGACCTCAGGGTGGCGCTACTGGAAAGCGCAGTGGCCCGCAGGTTAAAGTTGGGCTTGTTGGCGAGCAGAAGGTGCCTCTCAATGTCACGTTGTTGGCTGGTATGCACCACAAGGCGGAGGTTGGATGTTTGATCCCGAGCACCCATACTACCACCACACTTAATGCTGCGAGGCATATTGACATCACATATGCGATCGTAGTCAAGGCGTGGTTTGGAACAATGCAATCGGCGATGATGGAGCTTCCTGTTATCGTCTCGAACTGGCCAAGGTGATGATTCTCATTAATATTCCAATACTTGGCATATATCTAACTGAGATTATAGGAGCGTGTCCGAAGAAGCCGTTAGGTAGGCTATGCTTGTCTTTCGTAAATTAATATCTATTAACTATTACCACAGGCGTATCGGTGCAGCCCCAAGTCTTTGCATGGTCACCCCATCAAGCACGGCTCCCACAGTTCCAATCCCCCCTCGCCCTCTCACCGGCAATTCACAGATGTCTGACTATAACTCCCTTGCTCAAGGGCAAGGGCGCACGCCGTTTTCGCCTCCGGCCACCTCCATTCAGTACAATAGCGCCCCCAGTGCACAGAATGGCGATAGTCTTGAAGTGGACGAGCTAGGTGCTCTGCATAGCCGCCAGTCGAAGGTACCAGGCACGGTAGATCACCCAGGCTACGGCGCGTCACAGTCTAACCCGATGGGTAGCATTCCGGAGGACGGCACTGGTGCTACACGCACCGTCGGTGGCTCGGGACGCAGACGGCGTGGCTCGGCTGCTGCTGGAGGGACACAGAACCGCCTTACGATCACTAATATTAGTGATCGGGATGCAGAGGTACGAGAGGCTGTGGAACAAGCACAGTTGGCTGCAAGATTAGCGCAGCCGACGACGCCGCCGTCGAGGAGTCAACGTTCATGGCTAACCGCTGAGGAAGAAAAAAAGAAGTTGTATGATAGTGCAAAGGCTAAAGTCGAGAAAGTCCAAGGCAGTGCTGTCATGACACCACAAGTCAGTGAATCAGTGAGTAGGATCTGGTCGTTAGCCCAATTTCCTCGAGTAATTTTTTTTTTTGCAGTCTTCGCAACTGAAAAGTTCTCCTTCTACTCGTGATGCTTGGCCAACAGCAGAAGAGGAGAAAATCCGTCTGTTCGATAAAGCTCAAGCCACTGCAAAACGCACACAAGCACTCGGTACCTACTCAGGACATAGTCGCGAGAGCTCAGAAACCAATGGTTCTTCCGGAATTACGAAACCCTCTCGCAGCATCAGTTCCATATCCGCAGGTGCCGCCCTCTACCAGCACGCAGTATCATCCATGAGCAAGAACCCCACGAGCAACACGAGTCCTGACGCCAGCGTAGATGTCAGCCCTGCGCGCTCTCCCGACCCTCCGTCACCACCGCTTTCGAGCTCCTCCAAGACTGCTCCACATTACCCATCTGCCGAGGACGAGAAGGCCGCGCTGAAGCGATACCATGAGGCCAAGCTTGCTGTCGATCGGAGCCAGAACACCCAGTACGCAACGCGCGAAGGCATCTCGTCGTCCTCAGCACCCGTTGCCTATGATACCCTCTACCCCTCGTCCAGCGTGTCGCGGAGTGAATCATATGGCGCACCGAACCAGCCAGGTGGTTCTGATATGCCCCCACCATTCGATGGGCCGAATGGTCAGCCGCCTTATCTGAATGAAAAGGAGAGACTGAGGAGGCAATACGAGGTGCAGGATGCTGCCGCCCTAGCTGCACAAAGCTCCGCTGCTCCTTCGGAACTATCACCCTCATATGCTACTTCCCCCTCATACTCCCCACCTGGACAATCATCTGTACTTAGCGCCTTGTCAGAGAAGGAACTCCTCCGCCGAAGATATGAAGAACAAGACGCAGCAGCACTCGCCCAGCAGCAGCATCCCCCTACGCCTCCTATACGCGCCGTCAATGGCTCACGCCTCCCACCTCCCGTTCCACCTTCTGGAAGCGGTTTCAGGCCACTCACAGCTGCCGAGGAGAAGGCGCAGCTACGTGCCAAATACGCCGCTGAGGAGCAGCACGCCAACGGCAACAGCAACGGCCATGCATCCGCGTCCGCATCCGGCTCCACCTCTCCCCCCTTCCCTCCCAATACAGATCCATCACCCCCACCACTGATGCCACGTCCGCCCGTCCAGTATATTCAAGAGACGCAGGAGGAGGACGCACGCGTGCGACATTATGAGAGCATAGTGAGCGCGGGGTTGCCACGTCCGCCCGTCGAGTATATTTATGGGAACACGATACGCACGGGAATCGATAATCCGTCTGTGCGCGTTGGGTCCCCGCTGGTGAGGCCCGGGCCTGGGATCCAGCTGGACATACGCCCCTTCACCCCGTTTAGCGTTGGGCTGTATGACCCTAGCAGTCCTGCCGGTCAGCGACCCCCTCCGCCGCCTCCCTTGCCTCCGCAGAATTGACTTCTTGGCGTTAGTTGAACTTATGCATTTGCTATCTGCTTTTTTGTTGTTGTAATCTCGAGCTTTTAATGCAATTTTTTTCTTTGCATCTGTCCCCAAGGGTCACTGTTCCGAGTCTGAGGCATATTCGTCTATTGTTACAAATTTTCTCAGTGGATTACAGGACTACATATGACAATGGGCTATATAATAACACAGCGGTGGCGTAGCTCTACAGTGTTCTGACGTTCCTTACACACCTTGTCACCCACCTATTTATTTATCTTTTTCTCTTACTCCTATTGCCCGTCATCGCTGCTGACGATGTGGGTGTTGATGATGCTGCCTCCGGCGCACCTGAAAACGACCCAACATCCGCCACGTCTGATTTACGCTTGCGGCCTCGCGTGGCATTCGCACCTTGATTCGTTTGCATCAAAGACGCAGCCACGTTCATGGAGCTATCCTGAGAAGCAACCTCGTCTAGGAACGCATGCACCTGTTCAGTAGGCATTTTTGTCTCCACGCCCGCTGCACGCGCCGAGTCCAGCTTGTCCACCAGCCTCAAGCTCTCCATATCCGGGTCCTCCTCCACTTGTCCTGCATGCCCGCCCACCCCACCAGATGGTAAATCCAACCCATTCAAATACGACCCAAAGTCGAATGAGTCCTGCCCTGAGCCTAACCCAGAGCCGTAGGCATCATCGAGGGACACCTGTACGTTGCCCGTATCGAACGTGGTCGGGTCGAAGCCGAGACCATGAAGGAGGGAATGAATGTTCGTCTGCAGCTCGTCAACATCCTCACTGATCTCATGTGTTGATGAATATGTCTTCTGTAGGTGCTCGTCGTGTGCTTCGAAGGGCGCTAAGTCGCCGTCGCCACTCGAGGGGAGGAGGGCGAAGGCACCAGTGTAGTCTGTATGAAACGCAGCAGGATCATACGGCATCAGTTGCTGCGGATTTGTATTTGTATTTGTATTTGTATGCTGCGGGAATTGGGGTTGTGGTTGTGGTTGTGGTTGTGGCTGACAGGGGAAAGGCTGCTGCATTATAGACTGCGGTATGATTCCCTGTGGGTGTCCGTCTCCTGAAAACGAGAACCCGCCCGCACCAAGCGCCGCCATCAGTTTCTGTATCTGGACTGGTGACGAGAGCATTTGGGATAGTGTAGCATGTAAGAGGGAGTCATTTTGCGGGGAGGGTGAAGGGGATTTTGTGGTAAGCGCGGTGAAGGCGGGTGCAGAGGCGGAGTGGTTAATCGGAGCTGGGAGAGGAGAGGGATTTGACGGGCTGGGTGAGGTGATATTTAAATTTGATGCATTGGCAGTGGTGTTGGCGGCGGCAGAAGGGCGCAAAGGGGTATTTGCATCAACCACGGGAGTTGGAGTATCGCGGAGAGATGGTTCAACGGATGCAAATCGAGGCGAAGTGTTAGACGAAGGGCCATATTCAGATGTGCCAGCAGTGGGTGTGTCAAGAGATGAGAAAAAATCTGAAAAATAAAAACAGCGTCAGTGTCGAGGAACATACGGGTAAGGAAACGACGCACTGATATCAGATGAGTGTGCACTATCTATGCTACTCCTCGGCTGGTCCTCTATAATCTCATTTACCTCCACCCCCTTCTTCGCAGTACTCACTCCACCACTACGCCCATCACTAATCATGAGTCGCTGCGGTTTCCTCGGCATGATCTCACCACCCTCGCCGCCACTTACAGCACCGCCACCATTCAAGTCATCCTTGCGAGTGGGGTTATCTGTATGACCGAACACACCTGCAAGGAACTTGAGAATACGGTTTATGGTGTCCTGGTGCTTCTTGTGCCTCTCGCGGGCTGCCATGGCTTCCTGCCAAAGGTGTTGGTTGGACGATTTGAGTTCATTGAGGTCTGCGGAGATAGCTGCTTGATGTCGCTTGATAGCTTGAATACCATTCACAATTGAGTTCATGTCCATCAACTGGCCAGGGCTCAAGGTGCCCACAGCCGCAGCTGATCCTGTGTCTTTATTGGAAACTTCAGTAGCAGTAACGGCAGTGTCAGAGGCAGATGGTGCGGCCTGCTTTTTGCGCTGGATAAGGCAGAGCAAGTCTGGTTGACCACGGATGAAATTTGGGTGCTCAAAGTTCCAAAATTCGGTGTCAGAATCAGAACGGAGCACGCCTTGTTGGAGGTGAGGAATTTTGTGGAAACCGTACATGTTAAGCTGGCGGACAAATGAGGAGAAATTCTTGTGTTTGAACCAACGTCCTAGAACTTCGCTTGCAAAGCGCTCTTGGTCGAGGACTGGAAGTAGACTGTTCAATTACATTGGATAGTGCAAATAGCGCTTTGACACACCAAAGAAAGAGTCGCCGGTGTCAGACCATCGGATGAGATCGTGTTGTGAGGGGTCATTGACCATCCTATTAGACAGCAAGATGTAAATACCACTGAAGCTGTGAGATTAGATCGAACAAGGACGTACTCATATAGTTTCTGGAGAAAAGCGGGCACAAGCTGACGCGCTGGTTTGTTCAGATGTGATGAACTTGCTCTGGGAGCAACTGCCAAAAACATTTGTTGCTCTGTGCCCATGTTGTAGTCGATGAGGAAGACCTAACGAATGACTTAGCATTTCACAATCTCGGCCACTGATCCACAACACGTCAAAACACTAAGAAAACTCTACATACAACTTTCGTCAAGTTACTATGGAACATGTATAAGTAATCGCCCGTTGATTTTGTTCATCCATCGTGTTGTTATCGTTGTGCTTGAAGTGGGTCTCCTCTCCAATGACTCTTGTGCATCGGAGGACCCATATTAGGTGTGCCGATTCTGAGACTAAGATGCGCAGTAGGTGTGATGTTCCTTTTAGTGTGGTTTTCATATCTTTTTGTTGTTCTTCTGACATGTTTTCGACTTCTAGTACGGTAGGGCTATCGAGCCGCAACCTAGGATCGTGCCGATGGTAATGACTGGCCACGCGCCGTATTTTTCTGGGCAGATGGTTACTCGTTCGGGGCTCGGGCACTCCGTGAGTATGTGTTCCATTGATCCTGTGCTTTCGCGGCATAGGCTGCATATCGCACGGTGTTCATGTTGGGGGATTTTGTCCCAGAATTCTCCTATTTTGAAAGTGCCATGTATGCTTTCTAGAGGAATTGTTGTATTGGTCTTCTTAATTCTTTTTTTCCACAGTTTTTCCATATGGTTGCGTCAGTTTCAAGGTACTTGGATACGTCTTTGACAGCGTGTCGGGCCATGTCAAGGTTGATGGTTGTTACTCTTCTTGGCGTTAGGTTACACTATCGCTTGGGTTATTGATGAGAGTTTTGCACCTTGTAGGTTAAATTCATTTGGGATCGTTAGTTCGATGTCGTCTGGCACGTCTTTGTTTGCACCTTCGTTTGCGAGGCGGTCCACGGCTTCATTTTCATGCTCTCCTGTATGACCTTTAATCCACTCAAAGGAGGTTTGGACTGATCATCGTCTTAGGTGATATGCCGTGGCACGGAAAAGTTCGGCGTTCACAATATTTATCCATCCTCGGTCTTCCCATTCGGCTAGGTGCATGGTGAGAATTCGTGATTCTCGTGATTCGTGAATCCAGATTGTGCTCAATTGAATCAGCCAGGGTTTGCGGACTGTAAATTCGGCCAGTGTGACTCACGAAGTGGCAGGCAGTCGCGAATAGACCGCTACTACGTATGGCATAGTATAGCTCCTCGACTCTGTAAGACCCATGATGTTGTCTAAGGGGCAAGCAGCTTTCTGGCTATTTCTCGCTGTCGAGCGAGTTCTTACTGTACAGATACCTCTATCACTGTATTATCATGAGGTCTCGGAGTCTTCAGATCGCACTTCAAAGATGATACTGGGCAATGGGATATTGATGAACCGCCCGCTATGAATGCAACAGGTAATCTGGTGTTCGAAACCGCCAACTCTCTGCTTCAGCACTGGACAAATACCCGTTATCGCATCGGTAGGGTGTAATAAAGTCTAAATGATATATCACTTGCTCATGCGTCTATATATCGTGCAGGTCACACAATTATCCCTGGCACTGTTCCAGTAGGCACTCTCCTCTACCATGGAGCCATTACTGGTCC
>PVYP01003103.1:10712-40408 GCA_002995295.1 Rhizopogon vulgaris
CGATGTGATAGTTCAAATTTTTCAAGATGGTCGCGAGTGCTCGAATGCGATTTTCAACTTTGATGAACTCATTATTAGGGTCCATGGGTACGTCACTGAGCAAGAACAAGAGATAAGCGCAATTCACCCTTGTAAGCACTTGCAAGCGCGTTGTTGAAGGGCTTGTAATGAATATTCTTTACCTAAAGGAGGTTTCACGCCACTTCCAATCCACTTAGAAACCCCTCAATTTGCCCTCAATATGAGTCGCTTGCAAGCCATATTTAGAAATTTCCGACATATTATAACCCCATAGTCACTACACTGGCTTGCAGGAGTCAGGAATGCAACAAACTACTATGCTTACCGCTATTTATACTGTACGATATTCCAACCAAACTTTAACAGGGATTAATTCTGTGGATTACTACTTCATGATCAATTGATTGGCTCTCATGAATGAACATTGGTAATTTTCTCCACTGGCAATTATCCCGACAATTATATTTATGCAACATGATGGGGCGTACTAGATCATGTACGTCGACAAAAAAGCCCCAGTACCATATCTTCGAATTGATCACGTGGAACAATGCTAACCTGTGATTCCCAAAAGTTTTAGTCTGAAGCGAGTCGTTCATGCTTTTACTAAGCTGATGTTAATATTCTTCTCGGACTCTTCATACAGGCTATAGCGCTGCTAAGCGAAGCATCGAGTTAAGGCTGCAGATTGCATGGCAACATGGATCCTCAGCCATTCACCTTGGCTGCATGCTAATCGAGTGCGACTACGCCTGGATTTTCTTGCACCCAGAGTTTGGTCTCAAGCACGCAACAGACTCAATGCATCTCTCGCCATTTCCTCCCAATCACCATCCTCTATAGAGATTGAGCACATGCCTCTTCCACGCCACTCACTTGATACCTCAGTGTTTGAGGATATGACCGCAGAGTATACCCTGGCCGTGTCAACCAGTTCATCCATATACACTCCTCAAACATCTTCTTCCACCCTGGTCAGTCTTATCCGTGCAGAGGACTATGTCGCTGCAGACTCGTTGCGGAAAGAGATGATGGAGCTCGGCATGCCCATTCATCCGCACGCAATCTACGAAAGGGCAGCGAGAGCTGTTCTTCGGACGAAGGGGCTTAAAAATCGAGGCGAGATATTTTCGGCATGGCTTTCGCTCGTACCTACTGCAACAGAGCAATGGAGCCCATTCAAGGATATTCATCAACAACTCTTTCGTGGATCAAACTACCTTAACATCTCACTCATCATGCGGTTCGGTCTCGCCTTGGCATCGAAAGGGTATATTGCTGGTGATGCACAATTAGAAGTGTTGAGCACCCTTGCCCGCTATGCGAGTCCTGCAACAACTCAAACATACCTTGACCAGTTGGAAGAGGTAGTTCGTCGCTCGGCAACCGGCGTAGAAGTTACTCCAGAACTCTGGGTAAATGTCTACAGTCGCGTGGTCAGGACCCAGGTTCTGGCTGGCCGAATGGACCACGCTCTTCGGCTTGTGCACGTAGCTGGAACACGTGAACGTCAAGTCTCCGACTTCACCTTTAGACTCCTCCTCGAGCACTCCCCAGACGAGGCATTTACCGCCAGAGTGCATGAATTACGTGCACAGATATCCAGTTATCCTTACAGCCTCCCAGACGTCTGGAATAAGCGCGCTTGTTCTGATACTGATACCATTACGCTCCCTTCCCGTCTGCGTTATCTCCGACGCGCTATCGTCTCCACAAACCCTCCCAGTTCGTACGCCCTTTCTGACTTCATGAAGGCTTACCATAACACTGGGCGTACACGCGCCCTATTCATTCTACGGAGAAAAGCTTTCCAGCACTCATACAAGTCCATGTCTCTGTGGGTGATGGCAGAGATGCTCTACCACCGCTCCCGCAACGAGCCACAACTCGTCCTCGTCATCTTCGCATACCATTTCCACATGATAGGCGTTCCCCGCAGAACCATATTAAAGATCATGAGATTTATGTCCAAGCGCCGCGCATCGCTTTCGCAAAGGATGTCGCTTCCAAAGCACATGCTAAATACCCAATACGATATCTCTGAGAAACTCTGGCCAACGCCCTACCACACTGCCCTCGTTTGGGAGGCGCTCGTGTGGACGACGCCCGAGCGTGACCATGAGCGCCTATACAAGAATCTTCTCGCCACCGCAGAGTCGAGCACTTCCCAAAAACCTATCTCTCCCCCCAACTCCAAATTTGCTCCGTCGTTGGTGCAGCTACCGAAGCGCGCCGTCGACGCCGCGCATTTTTCGCCTTTTGTGAAGTTGCATGCGAAGCGCGGTCGTCCGGAGCAGGCGGCGGGTGTCTTGTCGGATATGGTGAAGTTGGGTTTGAACCCCGGTGTCGTGCAGTGGAGCATTGTTGCGCGGGGGTTCGCTGAGCATGGTGATCCAGCTGTGGTCTTTGTTATCCTCAAACAACTCGAAGGAGTCAGTGGGTCGCAGGATCGGGGGGCGGGCGCGGCCGCTGAACCTGCCGACCAAGCGCAGACCTCGAGTTTCCCGGACATCGGGTTCTACACGAATGTCATTAGAGGATTCGTTCTTGCGAGAAAGTTGGAGCATGCGCAGGATATGGAGAAGAGGTTTCGACAGAGGTTTGATTACGTTGATGGCGACTTGAAGGCGACGGATGATGCGCTGCGCCTACTGCGGAACCTTGAGAGACAGATGGTTTGACCAGTAATACTTGCGAGATTTTAGTTGATGTTCTAGCGCAGATGTTCAACTTCTTGACAGATATCAGAATTAGTGTTCGAATGATATGTTTCGGATTTGTGTGTTTTTGACGTGCCTATCCATGTGGTGAAAGACTTACGAGATTTTAGTTGGTGTTCTAGCCGAAAGATATCAGTTTTGGTGTTCGAATGATGCGCTCGCGAGTGTTTTCGGACTAGCGTTTCGGACTTTTCTGACATGCGGGCCGATGTGACAGAGTTCAATTTGTGTTTCTCGACGAATCATGTCTTGTCAATTGATATCAGCATGGCCTTCCCTCGATGCTAGTCTCGAGATGTCCACGCACGCACCTCATATCACACGATTTGGGCGCAAACCTCCATAATTGTGAAGCAACCGTGGCAAACGAAGTGACATGGATTATACATATTGCAACGCACGTCAGAGTACGCACATATGGATGGTATAGATACGGATGCTGAAGTCCTTGTGGCGTAAGAATGATTCTCCAACAGTAACTGGTATACACAAGCATGGCACAACTATAGGCGATATAGCTTTTGACGGGGGAAGGGAAGGGAAGTGTGTATGGGAATGCAAGGGTAAGGACATGTGAATATAAAGACTAAACTTGCTTCCTGACAAGAGGGTGAATGTCAAAGAGATAAGGAAAAGAGTTAGAGTTAGACGAGGAATAGATGGGTAACACTAAAATTCATAATTCAATCCGTCTTTCGGATGTTGGTATATGCGGGGGGAAGCTCAACGGTTTCTGGCTCGCCCTCTGCCAGTTCTGGTTCGCCTGCGACACCAGCATCGTCGTGCTGTATAATATTGACAGGGCGGAGCTGCCTTGGCATGGCAGACTTGCGGGAGCTGCTTGGGACGGTAGTACTACCAACCATGCCCATTTCGTAATCAGGCGTCGCAGAACGCATGTCACTGAAGCTCGTGACTGCAGATTGTCTACGATCCGAGGTGCCATAACGTGAACCTGACATAACCGTCGCACTTCTGACGTCCTCGCGCGCATACGCAGAGGACGCGTCTGTAGGCTCAGTAGCAAGGAAGGGTTCAGGATGGTAGTAATGCCCTTCAGCGGGCTCTGGATCGTGGTCATCTGGGTCACCTTGGAGGAGGTCAACGGGACGTTCCTTGCTGACAACGGTGGCAGTTTTACGGCGGATGAAGTAGAATCCTGCCAGCGCGAAGATGGCCACCGCAGCAAGGCCACCAATGACGCCCCCTGCAGTGCGTAAGACGGATATTTTAAAAACAGTTACGAGATAACTCACCAACTATTGCCCCGACGTTCGTTTTGCTGTCGTAAGTGGTTAAAAATAACCATCGAGGGAGTGCGCAACACAACATACCTGCTGCTACCGCTAGTACCGGTGGTTTCTGCACCGCTGGCGTTAGTTGGGTATACCCCGCCTGCGGGAGGACCCAACGTGGATGAGGGTGAGGTAGTGGTCAAACAGGAGCTGTTGGGATATATCCCTTGTGAGACGGTATAGAGGCCACTTCCTCCCGTACCAAGTCCGCGATCGTCTCCGGCCACGACGATGAGGGTGGAGCCCTCACGGACGGACGGTACCCAGTTGAACCCGGTACCTTCGTTAGATACCTGAGTGATCTGTCCTTGTGGAATCGAGAATGACTGTCCACCAGGGATGACACCCTGGAAGGATGGAGTGCTGTTGGGATAGACCATTTTAATATAGATGTGAATTTAACGAAGCGAAAAGAAGATCGCACCCTTCGACTTGAGAAGGATTCCACCACAATCTACTTGGACTACATTGCACCACCTGGTTGATAGGAAATATGTTGAAGGGGAAATCTGGCGAGATGGTCACACTTGTGTTGAAGCAGCTGCTGTCGCTACTGCTCATGACTGAAGCAGCAACGCTAGCGCCACCTGATCCGAAACCAGTACTATCGCTGACCTACATACACATCGGGTTAATTTGCGGAGTTCCTGTGCGGCTTGGAAAGTGAGATGACAAGAACTCACCACGGCAACGAACTGGGATGTGGATGGATATTTCAGCTGGAAGCTGGTACTGGTGGAATTTCCAGTAAACTGTTGATATACTATAGTCCGTACCTCTGTGTTATTCGACAGAGGTGTTGGACCATAGGGGATGACTAAGATGTTATATGGTGGACTTCCGGAGCCAGATATTTGCAGAGATAGGCTTGCACATTGTTGGGGTGTGGAAGTAAAGGACCAAGTATAACTAGAGACGAGAGGAGAGTATAAGGAGAAATAGAGAGCAAGTTGCAATGCAAGCAGGGATCGTCGGGGCATGGCCGTCAGATGCTAGTCAGGAATCTGTGTTGGATTGTCAGACCAAGTCAGATTCTTGAACTCATTGAAGGAAAAGAGAAACCTGAGTTGCCAGGAGTGGTAAAGGCAGTGAAGACTCTCCCGTTCCAACACGAGTAAATTGCTCACGATGAACCGCAGTGGACACGCCGTTGTCGTAAACGTTTACAAAAATATGATTTGCTCCAAGTTCGCTGGCAGTAGTGGGAGATAAACTCAATTCCCACGTTTCACCAAGAGTGAGATGATCGACGCGGCGTCAAAACTTGTTTTCGTTCGACACATGCAACTACATCCAATTTGTATCATATACATTATTATTATTGTCTCTTGACGAGGCACTATCACCACCGTTAATTTACTCTTACCGATCTTAATGTCTTCGACAATTGAACTTGAACCCCCCCTCGCCCCGCCCGTCAAGTATACCGTTCATTTCGGAACTCGCTGGGAGAACGAAAAAGCTGCTACCGGTCACGGTGCCTTAGAATTTCCAGATGATCCCAATTATATCGGTCAGTGGATCATCGGCGAGTGCGTCGGTAAAGGTGCAAGTGGTCGTGTCCGCATAGCAAAACACCGCCGTACTGGTCAACTCGCCGCCATCAAAATTCTTCCCTTGCATCCAGTGGTCAACTCCCGTACTTCCTTCGCAACACCGCAGAGCAGATACGAAAGGCAGCGGTTCGGTATCGACAGGGAAATTATTATGATGAAACTCATGAACCACCCAAACATTCTACGTATCTATGATGTATTCGAAGGCGACAAGGAGCTTTACCTTGTCCTTGAGTACGTGGAAGGCGGCGAGTTATTCGACTTCCTGGTCAACCGCGGAAAACTCCCTCCTCTAGAGGCCCTCTCATTTTTCAAGCAGATCGTCTATGGGGTCAACTACGCCCACGCATTCTCTATCATCCACCGTGATCTCAAGCCTGAAAACATTTTGATTCACTCACTAAACCCACCACTCATTAAACTTGCCGATTGGGGCATGGCCGCCTTTGCTCCTCCTGCCCTAAAACTCGACACCAGCTGTGGAAGCCCTCACTACGCAAGCCCGGAAATTGTCAACGGTGTGAAATACAAAGGCAATGCAACCGACATCTGGAGTTGCGGCGTTATCCTTTTCGCATTACTTTCCGGCAGGCTTCCATTCGACGACAAGAATCTTAAGACTCTTCTTTCCAAAGTGAAGGCGGGAAAGTACACCATTCCAGACCACATTGATCCTCTAGCAAAAGACCTCTTAACTCGCATGCTTGTGGTAGACGTCAACAGTCGGATCACAGTAAGTTGCAGTACTGTGTGGCCTTTCAAGGTTATTAAACGCACGCAGATTCCTGAGATAATGGCGCACCCTTGGTTCAACAAATCAACTCCTGGGATTGTCTATGTCCCAGCCCCATCTGTTGACGAATTAGCTCTTCCTCTGGCTTCCCCGTCCTATATCGACCCTGATCTTTTGGCATCTCTACGCATCATCTGGGGGAAACATGCTGACATCCAGAAGATCAAAGCTGACCTCTTGAGCCCGGCAGGCGAAGGCACATTGGCCAAGGCATTCTATTTCTTGTTGCAGCAATACCGCGAGCAAACTTTGAAAAACGATGGCACCACCCTCGATGTAGGCGACATTCCGCTGTCTCCCGGCGTGAAGGTTATCACAAAGCAGTACAGGTTCCCTTCTTCGAAGAAAGGGATCGAAGCGGATGTTATGGCTGGCAATGCCTATCTGCAGAGCAGTCGCGCTCCCCCTCCACATCCGCCCCTCACGCCATCGCCTCGGCCACTTCGGTTGGCTCTTCCTCCCACTTCATGCGCTCGACCGGCGTCCCCGGTTGGACCTCGGCCACATCGCGCCCGACCTGTATCATCCCGCGTTCGTGAGGTCCCTACACGCCATAGGAGTATGCAAGTTGGCCATGTCACTGAACCTGAAACTGTTCACCCCGAGCTTCCCCGTGCATCAACAGTTTCCCCCCACTATCATCGAGCGAACCAGGACCCGCATAGCAGCTATCTCACGCATAACCAGCAAATATTTCAGTCCTTGAATGTCTCGAGCAGACCACAAATGATGCCCCGCTTTCCTGGCGCTCCTGCACATCCCGTCCTCAACCCTTGTATTGTTCGAGCGCCCGTTCCAATTTCCGTCGTTGCGAACGAGCAAGTATCTGCGAGCTCGATTGATACTGAGATGCAGCCTGCGACGGGCTCCGATCAGGATTGGGTGAACATACAGTCGGCATGGCATAACGTACTAATACAGGGACGCAATCAGGCACAGCCATTGCACCCTCCGATTCGAGGGTATGCAGGAGAACCTTTTGCTGGCCGTCGCGGCCATGTTTCCCCACGTAGGCATGGGGTCGATTGTAGTTACTACCGATCCCCTGGTGATGATGACAAGGAGAACCAAGGCCAATATCATTCCCAACAATCTTACCAGGGAAGCAACGTCACGCAGGCTCGCGGCGGAACATTCAACGGCAGGTCCAACGAGGGACGCGTCAGACGTGAGTTGCGTAACACTCTCCATGGTGCCCGCGAGGTTATGAAAGAGAACGAGAATAAGTCACGACGTATGGATTTCTCTTTTGTCCTGATGGTGCTTCAACCATTAACATTGTTACTAGCAGCCCAATCCTCCAAGCGCATCCTTGGTTCATCATTGCAGAACTCCTCTCCCGTCACGCCCTCGATCCTCGCCTCTCCCGTCGGCGAAGTCAAAGGCTGGTTCTCCAACCTCTTCAACTGGAAGGCACACACCTACGTCCTCTATTCGACAGACACTATTCACTCCACGCGCAAGGAAGCCATCCGTATTCTCGAGCGGTTTGGCGTCGTTGTCGGGCTTGAGGAGATGGAGGGACACGCGGTGCTCCGGTGCCGCATGAACGAGCTCGTCGACACGCCATCCCCCGCTTCCGCTTCAAGTTCTGGCGCGCAGAAACAGGTTCGGTTCAGAGTCGAGTTCTCGCAGGGACAGTGGCAGACGCACTCGCCGCAGCTGGGCGCCGCTGCGAGCCCGCGGTCGGCTGGGTACCACCATGGTCATAGTTTGGGTCTAAGTCCTATGTCTCCGACGCTTCTGTATGGATCCAGTAAGTTGTCGCTGGGGAGCGATTTCGCGTGCGCGATCGTGCTTGTGCATGAGAAGGGGTCAATGTCGAGTTTTAGGACGCTGTGTAGGTGGCTCAGGGAGGAGTGGGTGCTGGACGCTTTGCAGTCGCCAGGTGTTGGGGCTGGACCCACAGAGGTTTGCAGTGCGATCTGAGGGCGGCTTATTGTATTGTTAATACCCATTCCTGTCTTTCTAGGCTTTAGTTTTGTAATTACATATACTACACACACGAACTTCGACGAAACGTCATGTATCATTTTACACCAAAATGGCAAGCTGCACCCAATCCATGCGGTTCCCGTCACATCACCGATTGAAGCCCGGATCTCAGATTGAGGTGTGAAGGATCCGTCATCCGTCGACCCGACATCCGCTAGCCCCTGTCAATGAGCTGCGCACACCCTATCCACCTAGCTACTTAAACCGTCAGTTCCACATCATCACCGATTGAGGTATGATCCATCATCCGCTCACCCCCCTGAGCTGCGCACACTGCCATATTCAGCTGGCTACTTAGCACAACTCTGTTCGCGTAACATCAGATTGCACCGTTCGTCTCACCCCTTTTTCTTTTGGTTTGCGAGTTCCCATCTCCCCGTTCCATTTTTTCTCTGGTTCTTTCATTGCTTAGTACGACCCGCCCATGTGAACTACTTTACACGCCAGTCTTTGTACTGAGGGTCCTCTGAGCACGAAGCTAGAGGACCTGGCTCGTCGACGACTCCGCCGTCCACACACAGGAAAAGTGATTCAATAATGGAGATTCTAGAAGTCAAAACAAAACTACACATAGATAGCGAGAGTAAGTAGGAAAAAACAACATATGTATATCAATGTCCATGACACCCCATCGAGACCGGCCACGTACACCTAGATATTACACCAAAGCAACGAAAATATCAACATTTATACAACCGTCGTAGGTACTTCTGTGGGTCGCTCGGCTTCTGTAGACTCGGTGGTATGTCCACCCTCTGAGCGCGGGTTCAGGCGCATGAGGCCTGAGCGTATGCTGCTCAACATTCCGCCTGCGGCTGGTGCAGCAGAGAGAGGATCGTTTCCGTGCTCTTGCTCCTGCTCCTGATCGTGTTCCTGATCGTGCTCCTGCTCGTTCTCATGTTCGTCGTCCTCATGGTCGTGCTCATCGATGGACGCCGACGCATGGTTCTCATCATCGGATATGTCCTTTGTCGGAGGCGCCGTTGAAATCCGTAAAAGTGATGTGTAAGCTGACCCACAAAATGTCAGGGGCAGGATACAGTCGAGGTAAATAAATAAATGCTCACGTTGACGGCAGACGGGGCAGAACCAGCCTTTTGCCTTTCGCTTTCTCCGTAAGTTCTGGGGGGCGATGGTGGGGACTGGAGCTGGGGTCTCTGTAGCAGCAGCCTCGTCGCGCTCTCCACCTGCAGTCGGAGCTGGCGCGTCTTCAGAGTGGACAATATTGCCACCTGCGCCGAATTCGACCATGTTGATAGCGCATTCCTTGCATGCGACGAGGTGACGGCAAGGAAGTAGAATAACTTCACGCGGGGAAGAAAGGCATAGTAAACATTCGGATAATGGCTCATCCTCATGCACTGGCATTGGGGGTGCTGATATTGGTGGGTAAGTGTGTGCATCCGGTGAGGAAGAGGTCACCTGAGGTTGAGGGGATGAGCTGGACTGAGATGAAAGACCATAAATCTCGTGCAAGTGGAATGTGTGAGGCCCAATCTACGGATAATAAAATGAGAAATTGATTAATCGGCTGTATGCCAAACGCACTGTGGCTTCACGTTTCACGACCTTGACGACCCAAGGCCTAGAATCTTCTTCGCCATCGGGTGGCAGAGTGCCAAAGCGGACGACATGGAGGTACGTTACCTGCTGATTGGCAAGGGGCATATCGATACCATCCTCATCTAAAGCCGTCAACAGGATAGCAATTCGTACGCCAACTTTCATGTCCTCTTTATCTTCTTTCTCGATGCTCCTTTCATCGATGGTTTGAGATGCCTCTGCATCGACAACGGCAAGTGCAGGTCCTGCCACAGATCTGTCGGCAGAGCGCTTCCGGAAATTAAATCCTGCAAAGCGTTTCCGGGGTCGGTCATTCCTGCCACTGCTAGCAGAGGTGGCTTCAGTGCCATCTGCTGCTCGAGACGACTCGGGAATCCCGGTAGCCTGGGGAGAGATATGTTCTGCCGTCTGTGTTTGCTCAAATCTCCCCAACTCGAGGGTTGCACCTTCTTCCAACTTCAGTATTTTACCAAAACCACCATCAACAACGGATTCGAAAACGGAAATGCGCGAGAAGCCTGTACTATCGACGGTTTCTGCACAGTGATGATCTGCAGGTAGCACTACATTGACATTTATGCGACACTTGGGTGCGTCACAATCGTATTCGAACTCCAAACCATGATGGTGGAGAGAATCGAGATGATCCGGATCGTCTCCCGGAGAGATAGTCAAAGGACTTAAGCGGAGAGTCGGTCGCTTAAGATTAACCAAGGCTTGAAGAGTAGTTGTTGGCTGTGAAGGCTGTGCAAGAGTCAACACACAAGAGAGGACACTAGACGATGCTTAAAGTACCTCTTTACTCCGTGTAATCCAGTTCTGGATGATGTTTGAAGACACATTATCTGCAGGGACTTTGTGTCCCATGGACTGAGTCCACTGGGGCGTCGCACTTACGATGCCGATGTTGGGGCCAAACAGGGTTTCCTGTTTCTTATCCTTCTTGGGTGTGGTATCACCGACAAGACCCATGTTAATGACGACGGCATCCCGTGTGTTAGTACGAGCCATGGAGGTAGCTGTGCGAGATGTCTGGGTATCTGTGCGAGCTATGTAGGGCGCAGCGTGGAGACGACGAGTTCTGTTCCAAGTTGAATATTGGTTGTGATCTGCAAAATCGTTGAATTATGGAAAGGAAGAACAATCGACACTTACACCAAGTAGATATTGAGGCCATCCTCGTGGGGGAGGAAGCGCAGCAATGGATTAATCAAGGCGGCTATCGTATGTAAGTAACGGTGACTGTGAGAATCGGAGTCCGGCAAAACGGGAATGACGATTTTATTAGCTTTACCGGCTCAATGCACACGCTACATACTCATGATCATTCACACTCCTCAGACAATGTATCGAACATGAGCGATCTGATTGCATGTCGTATCATGGCGTGTGATATATGTAAAAGAAAAAAAACAATCATAGTAGGAGCCTATGCAACTAGTGACACAACACCGCCTGCCTCCTTAATTTTAGCCCTGTGCAACCCAACGTGTGAGTATCCTCTCAGGGTTAACGGAGAATGTCACGTACTCTGCTTTCTGCGAAACAAAGCGTGCCTTGACGATAAAAGGAAGTTTGGGCAATCTGCCTCAAAGTCAGGAGTGACATTAAATGCAAGTTAGGTACCACGTACTGTCCATTACCAAGTACCTTTCCGTATCCATGTCGGAGGGTGTCAATGACAGGAACAACCTCTGAGCTCTCTGTCAAACCCTCCTTTTCCTCGGCAGGCACAAGCGTCCACAGTTTATCAACATTGATGATAGGCCGCCATTGTGCATTGCGGGTCAAGTGGTAGTGTCTCATACCAACTTTACCAAAGTAACCAGGATGGTACTTGTCGAAGTTGGTGCTGATAGTGATCAAATTAAATTCGATGCAAAATTCTTATCACCGAAATCAAACGCACCGGTGGTGGTGCTGACCACCAGCGAGACCGCGACCTCCGGGGTGCTTGCGGTGCTTTCCAACACGACCGTGACCGGCAGAGACATGGCCACGGTGCTTGCGAGTCTTCGAGAGGTGGGTCGGCATATTCTGCAAAACCAAGCAATCCAATATCAATAATCTCGTCTTGATGCATCCAAGTCGACCCTCATCCATCCAGCAGCAAGATATCACTTCTCGGCATCACATCACATCCATTCGACAGCTCCGGTAGCGTAGAACCTCCTGCTGGACAAATGGGGCCTAAAAGACGAGCATGAACTGACCTTGAGGTGCGAGTGTTGACGTCGGGGACCTTGGCTCTTAGAGTTCTCGAATGGTAGAACGGGTAGTTTGAGCGGAGCTTCAAAAATCGGCTCTGTGCCACATCGTTCCTTACTTCCAAGTTCAAACAAAACTCGAACTTCCTTGCATCCTTGTCTGTGGTGAGTTTCATACCATTTAGTGCGCGAACATGATGGCCTTTCAGGCATTATTTATTGTCGGTGAAGTTGGGACAACCTTCTTTCATGAACACAACTTGTTTTTCTGACATTTCTTGTTCAATCTCATATGTATAACTCTGGATTCTGACGATCCCCACATTAGTCCGCTGGCCAAGCCAATACGGTCACCATAGGTGCGAGCACTGGAGCAGAAGCAGGTTATACATAGCGTATTGTTGAATTGAAAGATGTTCGTGACCACCGTGCCCCTTCCTCGCCGCTGCGAGCTTACCCACAATGCTTCCTTGAAGAGTAGTAGTAATGAACGCGCCAAACCGTTTTGAGCTCTTTGTCCTTGAAGACGGCGAGAAGGCGTGCGTGTCCGCCCCTCTCATTCCCAAAGTAGACACTTGACGGTTGGACCACAGCCTCGAGGTCACAGAAGACACCAAAATCCCCAATGCCGCCACTTTCAAGATCCTGAAGCAGGACCATACGTTGGGTAACATGATTCGCGCGTACGTCTTTATTAAGCATCCATGTTCTACATTCTAGAGTGTGCGAATCGTCTTCCAGGCAAGTTCTTGCGATGCCGCAAGTGCTTTTTGCCGGATACAAAGTACCGCATCCGCTACATCCTTATTTCCTGTTGAAAATCCAGACGGACGGAACTATGACGCCGCAAGCTGTCCTCGAGCAAGCCTGTACGAAACTCATTGCCACAATATCCTCGCTCGAGGCCAAGTTCAAGCGGGAGTTCTCCTTCAAGCTGACTGAAGGGACTGCACCAGAGGACCCATATGGCGCGACGGGCGCAGGTGCGCAGAGCTGGGGGACGGGGAAGGATTATCTGGACTTTTAGCATTGTACTTATTATTGTACTTGTCACATCGTGGTTACGCATGCCACGTTAGTTGGATGCTTCGATTGGCAATCCCGAATTTAAAATACTTAGATTGCCGCGGGAACGTGTCTCCCAGTAAGTTGTCACAGGACACATCGTGTGCATTAGGTATTAAAGTGATACTATCAAACGTGCTACGCAATCAATTGAGTGCAATGCAGAAGATCGCAAGAAATACCGTACAGACTTATGCAGCTTTACGTGCAGCGAATTTCGCCTTGGATTTCGCGGCCCGTCCTGCTAGTTTCTCTTGCCAGCTCCGTTTCCTCTCTTGGGTTGTACTGATGCCGCCTCCAGACCTCTCGTCCTCGCTCGCAGCCTTGAGTGATTCGTCTATGCACTCTTCCATTTTTTTCTGTACAGCCGACTCAAAGGCTTCCCCGGTGCAATTCATGGATTCGTCCACCGTCCATTCAAAATCGAAACCCCAGCCTCGTCGCAGTAACGGAGCGTGAGTTCCATCCGACCCCATCGGAAGGTTTTCTGGCACCGAAGCGGACACGAGACCTCCTTCATTCCGCCACCATTCTACGAACCACTTTGCTGCTCTCACGGTGTCCTTCTCGCCCCCACGTAACAGCATATTAAGCCGCATTGCAAGCCGGTCCAAAAAATCGCCCGCCTCTGTGGCTGGCGGTGAGCCAGGGGGAAGCAGTGTCAGGTATGCCGGTGCTGCATTTGCATCAGGTCAATGCCAGGAGGTAGTAACAATTCAGCGGAGCGAACGCACACATAGGATTTAATATGTTCAGCCTGTAAAGCAAGTACGCAACAAGCGCCTCAATATCATATAGACTCTCCTTGATGCCGGCTGTGAAATATATCTCAGCCAACAGCGGACGGATAATTAAATCTGTTTTACCTATCAAAGCGAGTTTGACTCCTCGCTCTGCGCCTCGATTGCCTCTTCCAAGAAAGGGTAGCATGACACCGGGTGAGTCGTATGAATAGACCAGAGGATCTTCTGAAAGCTTGAGGCGAGTCGAGATAGCGCGCGTATGGCCAGGCTGTGACGAGGTTTGAAGTGCCTTAGGCGTCCCTGGGCGAACCGCTCAACTCTTTTTAAGGCCAAGGTACGATGTCGGATGAACTCACGACCGGCGATACCCATATTACGAAGAGAATTCAATAATGTTGATTTGCCAACATTAGGCATGCCAATCACCAAAACATTCATCTCAGTCGCATGAGGGTTTCTCTTTGCCATATCTGAATTTTCCGTCAGCTCCATCGCGCCGAGAAAAACACCCAAGTCAGGTTGAAGAAACCAGCGACCTACTTACGAGCATCTCGCTCAGGGATCTTATATCCCGGGGTTTATTACAAGAAGCAAAATGCACCGTCTGATCGGGAAATTTTGTCATCATGGCTCTCCTAAAAGGCTGCATTTTGAGGGACATGAGCCGACACGATAAATAGACGACGCAAGGAATTACCTCGACACCCCATTCAGGGACGAAGTCGCGCTTGTTCAGGACGACGATGCGCTCGCAAATTGGGCCACCATATCCTAGGAATGAATTGGCAGACGTAGAGGGGGAGAAGGGAGCGAAGTTAGAATGATGGCCACGCTCAGCCCTCCATTTTTTGATGGCGCCTGTCAAACATATGATAAATTAGAACCTGAAATGGCTGAGAATGAGCTGGCCTCAAGGACGGATCAGGATGGCGTAAAGCGATAAACAGACATGTGATAGCGGAATTGAGTTGGCCACTACGGATCAAGAATGGTACAAAATGGAACGTTGGACGGATATGTGATAGCGAAATTGAGTAAATGGTGAAAAATAGAACATCATACATGTAACATTCGCTCGGGAGCGAATATTGAAATAAACCGAAAAAAAGATAAGCTTACCTTCTAAATTGTTGTTAATGCTGGTAAGAGGCAGGCGGGAGTCTCTGAGCTCTAGGACAACATCGGTACGGGATAGTAGTGCGGGAAGCTGCTTCGTGAAGCGGTTCATGTGTCCAGGGAACCATGATGGAGGGGATGGCAGTGCAGGAAATGGCATGACAGGCGGCATTTTGGACTAGCCGGTGAATAGATAACAGACGAGGAAATCAGCTGGGCTGTCGGTTCGACCGACTTTGAAGTGCAGGACGGGAAAAGTAAGCTCCGCTCCAACCGACAAAAACTACTTGGAATGTAGAACGAGCGAAATACACGGTGGCGGTCCTGTATTGGATGACAGCTTGATCTTGAATCTTGATAGAAGTCGTGCGTCGTGTCAAATGTTCTATTTGTGTAAGCCTGGGCCCTATACAAAGGAACATAGCTGTTTGGTCCTGTTGAATTCTAAAGCCTCCGGCATCTCGGCACAAATGTGTCGTTGAACGTCTGAGCACATCGAGCGCGATCACAATAAGACCTGGCATTTCTGTACCCCCCTTTCTGTACACGTAGCTGCACACACGCCCCTGCCCCATGCACCGTTTAAAAATAATCTCAGGTTACTGTTCACTCCGTCCGTTTAATCTGTTCATCTCTGGCGCATAAGCGCGGTGGCATGCATATGTATATCAAGGAAACGAGAAACCGTAGACGGAGACAAGCTGGTAGATGAAGAGGCAATGAGGAGGCCAACATTGTGGCGCGCGAACCAAGTAACTCGAGCAGAAAGAGATTCAAATTTAAAACGACCAGGTACACAAATACAGAACTACTAAGACCCAAGATGATATACGTTTGCATACTGTAGTTAGTTGTTGAGATGAGCGATAGGGATGTATGAGCAACAGATAATATCGCGACGAGAGTATACGGAAGGGGGTAAAAGTTTCATTCCGACCAAATTCTTCCGGTCTGTGGGGTTGGTATCAGCACTACTTGATTCCAAACGGTATTGCTGTGATAAGGCTTGAGACAGAGGTGGGTGCGATGCTGTATGAGAGGCGCTGTAAAACACCAATCAGATCAATTTTTACAGCCGTAAACGAGGCAGTGAAAAATCGGACCGTTTATACCCAACCATCTTTTCCAACACCTATTGCGTCAAAGCTTTTGCCACTGCGTGTGCGTCTCTCCTGTAGCACAGGAACGGCGTCTAGATTGATGAGTTTCTCTGATGGCGGTGGGGACCCCTCCACCCAACCCTTCCAACCCTTCTTCACAGCAACTCTCTTCCTCCGTGGTGGCGGCGGTGAAATAGGTTTAGAGGGATCAAAGAGCTCAACTTCATAGAAGTGGTCATCCGCGGGAGTGCGAGGACGCTTTGACGACGTACGGGATGTGGCGGAAGAAGTTGACGGTCCGGGTGTAGACTGTGGAGAGGACGGCATTGGAGGCGGTGTCACTGATACAGAGCGCTGCATAGTGGCAATGTGTATAGTAGGTCGATAACTCGTTCCACGAGCGCGCCAGAAAGAGGAGGGCTGCATGACGGGTGCGCTGACTGACTGAGTAGCTACGGTGGGCGCAGGCGGTGCAGTGGCATTCTCGACTTTGATAGATTTCTCAATGATTTTGGAGGCGAATTTCGTCCTTTGTTTCTCCTTCAATCGCTCCCTCTTCTCTTTCTTCTTAGTTCTACGCGTCTCCTCCTCTTTCTCAACCTCCTTGTAAGGTCCTACGCCGTTGAGCAGGCTGGTAAGCACGTCCCGAGGTGGCCGAAGATCAAAATCGCCAGCGAGCACACTAGTGGCGGTGCGGCGCTGTCTTTTATGCGCCGGAAACATTGGAAGGTTGGGGGGCATCAAACGAAGTGGTGTTGAAGGGGGCATGCAGTAGGGGAAGGTATAAAAGAGAAAAAGCGCAGTGGAGTCGTGTTTTAAAGTAATTCTTTATTCTTATTGCTTGTTGTACGCTTACGGCAAAGGATAAGCACCAGCAAACAACATCGTTGATCCTTCCACACCATAACCATATTGAATCACGGAAGCTTCCACGCTTCCTTGGAAAAATGATCAGTATGTCTGTACAGGGGCCATCTTCCTCTTACGCCGGGCTCGCGTGACCCCTCCACAAAAATTGTAAGTTATTGCCCTCTTAAGCAACCTTGAGCCCTTGACTACACAGCCTGATCTGGCACTACCCGTGCAACCTGCACGTTTTGTTCCGATGTACGGTCTGGGAATATTTCAGGAACTGCGCTCCCGGCGCGTTTCTACTGTGAAACTATCAGTTGTTAACTAACGTCTTATCCATCGCAATCAGTATTCCAGCATCCCTTGAATAGCGCTGATCTTCCTAACCCCACTACAGTAGTAGGCGTTTATTTGTTCTGTTCACTTGACTTCGGTCAATATAAATATCCCTTCGGCGGTCCCCACCCGGTGACTCACAATAGCCTAGGAACCATTCAAGCCCAGAAGCCAAAGGTTCTTCACAATTCCACTAACGTGCAACAGATCCCGAGTCTGTCCCGCGCATCCTCCACGGGAAACGGATATCTTCACGGCGTTATTGCGGCATGCCGTACCTATCGAGCCTCAACCTTCGCGCCTTTCAGACGAAATAAGCAGTTGACTAATGTACGCAGTAGCCCTAGATCTGTGATACTTTTTTGGGTATGGCATCAGGGCTTCTTTTACCACCGAAGATCACGCACTGACAACGCTCTTGGGGTGTGCTTGGAGAATCCGTCACTCCGCGATGATTTTATCCCTATGGGGCACAACGAGGCCTAATATACAATCGTCCTTAGCTCATTCGCCATGATGGTGGTACATGTGAATGAACGTAGGCTTTCATTATGGAGGTCATACCCACTAAATTCAATAGGCAGAGGTACCAATCACAACATTGAGGCTGGCGCGTGGCTGGCTGTCACATAAAAGTGGTCGCGAGTCTGTGGCAGAATTTACCGGGTGGAACCTTTTTTAAACAAAAACAATTCCGGTGTCTTAGACGATACCTATGGAACAGAGCTACTTGCGGCACGTGTTGCTGTAGGCCCTAACAAGCAGGAAATTTATGCTGCAGATAGCATTAGCCTTCCCTGACCTACTAGCCGTTCGAGACTCTTTAAAAATATATGCCGATATTAATATTAATGGTCGACGTACAATACGTCCATTTCTACCTTGACTTGGAAAGCCCTTGGCCCCAGCGTATGCCAAGTAGCCATTGCCTAACGACCGTTCCAGTTTCCAATATCATGACCTGGAATGGTTCCGGGGGATATCATGGCGTCGAATTCGTTTTGATTACCTCGTCACGATCGCTAATCCACTTAGAATCTTTGTCGTGGTGGTAACAGCTAGTAACTCGACATCGTGGCAAGTAGAATTGATAGGGGATAATGGTAGTAATTCGCATCCTTGGTTCCCGGCGCTGACACTGAAATGTCACGTACCAACGCCCAGGGACGCGTTCACCGGAACATGTCTCATAGGGTTCTTCTTGGGCGTTAGAATGTTTCCGACCACGGGGTGACGTACTATTTCTGCTATGGTAAAAACTAGTTGCAGGCTTTGTGGGGTACTGCGGTTCCAAAGTTATTGTAAATGGGGATGTCCGGTATTTTCCTTGGGATACATGAATCATTTCCGTTGCGGTATGTCCCGCGATGATACATTATAGGCAATCCAGGGCGGGAATGCTGCAGAGGAGATACTACCCCTACAGGAACATAAAAATGAGTTGCGCTTATGCCCAGTGGTCCAAGCTTCAAGTATGTCAAGTTAGCATAATGCTAGGCACGCGGAGATTCAAAGTGGAGGCAAGAACAAAAAGCTGCCAGTGGAGCTCTGTGTGATATGTCGAACTTTCGCTCCACGCAGGTGAGCTAGATGGTGTAATCATGCAGCAAGTCACTCACGTTTATTTGTCATTCTTTGTTTGCCAGATGACTGTCCAAAAATCTATAGTCTTGCGCAGAGGAAAGTCATGATGTCAGGCTACGCAGGACACACCAATTAAATGATTAGTCATAGTCCTGCTCGCAAACGAAAAGTATGCTGTACAATATACGTGAAAAGTTCATGGTAGGAACAACCAGACTTCCCAAGAAAAATGCATTAACTACTGGCCACTCTTCTGACCGTCAGCACCAGCCCTGTATTCCTCCATGTCCTGGTCGAGTTGAGCAAGTGTTTTGGGGTTAATTTTTGACTTATTGAGGCGTCGTGGGCCTTTCTTTTTGCGGCGCTTCACAACGGCATTCATTGCAGCAGTCTGAACAGTGCGAGCTGCGACTGTCATTTTTTGAGGGGTGCTGAAAAATCGGTTGAGTAAATGAAGTCGAGAAAACGGTGACAAAGCAATTGTCTTACGTGGGTAAAACGTTTATGTTCGGCGCCTGACTTTGGGGAGCAGGGAGACCACTTTTGGGAGAACCTGCGGTTTTCCCGATACGTCCAAGTAATGAAGGAACTGGCGCAGGGGCAGGGGCAGGGCGTACGTGAGTATCTGAATCAATGATTATTTCGATCTTTATTGGACGCCCTAGGCAGAAAAATCAAGAGAAAACACAAATGAGGTTGATTGTACAATAGAAGAAGTGAGACTAGTGAGCTTACTTCCGTCGATAAATTTACCATCATATCTCGCGCGAGCTGCGGCAGCATCTCCAGGCCTCTGGAATGTTATGACTGCCATCCCTTTCGAGCGCCCTTGGGTGTTGTATATCAAGAAACACTCTTTCAGGGGACCTACGGTCTTCCTGAACAATTCCTAGCAACAGTAGCTCGTGGTCCTGTGCGTTTCAGGTGAACATTGGGACAACTACGCACTTCAACATCTGGTTCTCCAACATCTGGAGGGAGCCTACTGAGCAAGATCTTGCTTCCTTGTTCTTTCTGCTTGTCCTTGCTGTCACGCCATGCAGGTGGCACATTGCCAGCTCTGTTTCCGAGGAGATTGCGCTTTGCGTCGTGGTAAGAGTTGATACGCGTTGTAGGGTTGCGTTCAGACATCAAATTCAAAAGGCGAGGGATTCAGAGACTAGAGAAAGGGTAATACAGACGAGGTATTTCTAGTGGTCGCGTCGGCTGGAATGAGGAGGGGTTGCTGGACAAAATCAAATTAGCTGAGTGCGAAAAACGGAAATAGAGGGGGGGTCACATTGGAAAGATTAGATTTTCCATTTCTGACGGTGTTCCTCGAAGCTTCTTGTCTTTCGTCGCAACTTTATTGTCTGCCTTTCCCGTGAGGTCAAACGATCTTGGCAGTTAGTCCCTCATATACATACTTTGTCTGGTCTTCTCCCCCCTGCATTTCCCGTCAATGGACCCAAATCGTGGGCAAGAACACCACCAAAAGGACTTCTTAGCCTTCTTGTTTCCGGAGTCTTCCTCTGACCAACAACGTGATCACGATGTCCAGCAGAACGATGTCATAAACGCAGCTGCTATGCACGGCCAACGCCCAACTTCCGGGATGTCCAACTTCACCGGAAGCAACAACCCACCTATGTTCAATCCACCACTAGATCTCATGACCATGAGCAACCTCATGTCTATACAGGGCATGGACACCACTTCACTCCCGGCCTTACCAAATACCACGGGCTTCACTCCTCAGGTTATTATTGAGCAACAGTACAAGCTCACCCAGCTACACCAGCTGCAGCAGCTTCAAAATCAAATCCAAAATCAGATTTTTCAGCAGCAGGTGAGTCATGATCGGTACACAACCTTGCGGTTTTAATGTCGTGCTAAAGCATCATATATTAGCTTGCACTTATTAGTGGGCAGTCTACCATAAACACCCATGATTCCAGTGGCGAGCCCTCGAGGGATCAGGTTGCAGCGTTTAGCGGCCTTCCAACGCCAAGTGAGACCATTTGATCTACGCCTCTGGACTCATCCTTATTGTCACTCCAGTGTCTTCCACGGAGCTCCGCCCTTTACCTAACCCAGAGTTCCTCAACCGTATCAACTCTCAATACTCCAACACTGCTCAAGACGTCTATTCATCTCACACGCTCGATCCTGTGTCCCTACCTTCTCCTCACCATGATGCCTCCGTCTCTGCTCAATATCTCCGCGATATGCGCCATCCAGGGTCTAGTTCTGCGCCTGCTAATATAGTCTTTCAGCACACAAGCCCTTCCTTCCCGCTTCCCTCGCCCCCCGCTCTTGACATTGATATTTCTCCGCTGACGAGCCCCTGGCTCGAGGCATACCATACCCAACGTCCATCGAATAAGCGCACGGCATCACCAAGTGTAGAAGGAGCGGCACGTGCAGTGCGAAAGCGTGGACATCCTGCCAAGACTTCTTCTGAGAAACAATCCATAAGGAATGCTAAGAGCGCGAGTAATACCCCCCTTCTACGTTCCACAAGAACTCGCAGAAATAGCACAATTCTGGAAACGGATTCGCCGTCACCTGTGGACTTGTCAATGCCGCCCCCCGCACCTCCTGCACCTCGCCAATCTCCTCCAAATTCTGCAATACCGAGCGATCAAGAGACACCGCAAATGATCCCAGTTACTCCTGCAAGCATAATGAATCTTGGCCGACTGGGTATTAGCAGTAGCCTCACTCCGGCTGCAGCGCCCAAGGCTCAGAAAGCTGACAAAGGAAAGGAGTCGGCGAAGGCTAAGATTGTCTCTGATGGCGGTACATCGTCGAAAGGCTCTAAGAAGGGTTCAATGTCACTCATCAGTCCTGCACCTAAACCAATTTTACCAGGTGCGCTCTTCTTCCACTTGTCCTTGGAGATGATAGAGTAAATTTTTTGGTTAACACAGCTGGCACGCCCGTATCTCTAGATATTGGCTCTTCAGCAATCCCGCCTCCTGTTCTTAATCGCAAGTCGCATAAAGACGCCGAACAAAAACGCCGCGATTCCCTAAAGACTGCGTACGACGATTTGCGTGTTCTGCTCCCACCTGTTCCGCTGCCTTCAGATGACAACTTTCCTGACGAACCAATTCTTCCGGGTGCTCTCCCTCCCAGGGGGCCACCGAAAGCTGGTGGGGACGGCCCGAATAAAGGTGTTAGCAAGCTGCAGCTGCTAAGATGCGGGAATGATTTTATCCGGACGCTCAAAGGCCGGGTAGAGCGACGAGATAACGAGATCGAGAATCTGAGGAAAAAAATACTAAGGCTGCGTGTTATCACTGGAGATGCAGGAGAAAACATTGATCTCGAAAAGGATCTTGATGCTGTTGAAGCTTATTTGACTTTCCGCCAAACGTCACTGGGAGCCGTTGCAGAGGGTGAAGACGCCGACGATGCGGAAGAGTAAAGGATAGGCTATTAGGCTATGTCAACAGTTTCCTTGATTATTTTTGGCTAAACAGGGTGTATAGTTATTGCAAGGGTGTAGATTGAGTTCTAGCTGGCGAACTTAAAACACAAACAAATTTAGCTCAATACTGAGTACTGGGTTATCTCAATATTCGTCTCCTCGTAGCCTGTCCGCTTGACTTCGTCTTTGTTGAGAATCATTCTTCTGTCCGTGATGGTTGAGTGATTCTGGACGGCCGACGGGGGTTAAAGCCAGTGGCATGAAAATGAAGTCCTCTCCTGGTCCGATACCCGTTCTACCCCGAGATATATGGCTATCCAGAGAGAAAAGGGATCGTGGGTATCGGTCTGCCGACTTTCCCAATCACCGGTTTGTACGTGGTCAATAAACATCGTCGGCGGAAGGTGAAGAATATGTTATTAATATTGGTTAAGACAGTCTGCATATTCATATTGGAAGCCACTTGAGCCCGGCACTGAGTATTGAATGTTACAGCCGCGGAATCTCAGCGCCTTCTCGGCGGTTGCACATGAAGATCCAGGCACCAGTGAACCAGAATTAAAGATAAGCTTGCTTACGTAACTCATATCACTCGGTTCTGAGAGTTGTCATTTGGTGAGTTGCTTGTACACGTTTCCTTCTCCAGCTTCAACCATGTCTGTCGTTGCGCGTAGCCCGCTGTAAGATAAACTCTATCTGTGCATCAAAAATATGCCTAACGTTCGTCAGATCTACTGTATTCCTGTTGCATATCGCACTGGAGGCTCCGCTTGCCATCCAGGCTTTCTGGTCCCCACAGAGCCTTCCTTTTTTGCAGATGAACAACACCACATTGATCATGCTAAAGGTGCGCTCACATTCGAGATTCAGAAACGCGTGTAGCTACTCACATCAAATAGCTGTATGGCGCATTGATCACCGGGTCATGCATCACCGCTTTCCTTGCATATCCTTTACCAGGTGCGTGGGGTACTACTTTACAACGGAGAGCCTCAAATGACGTTTCTGGAATTAGAATTCCTACCTGGAAAGCGCGCGCTCGCAATAGGGTTCTGCGTTTACCATAGTGTGGTGTCAACAATTCTGTTTCAGGCCCCAAGGTTCATCCCTCTCTCTCTAGGTTCCTTTTTTGAGTCGTGCGTGTTCTCTTCTTCGTCCCAGAATAACTCTAATTGACCATCCTATAGCGTGAATTTTACGCCTGAGGTTTTGTGGGGCACATTTCATGGGGTGCTAGGACTTGCAATGGTTGTGTGGTGGCAAGTAACGTTACAGTATGCCGCAGCAGCGAGAGCTGGGTCTTAATAAGTACAAACTCTCTTCGTTCGATTAGGTCTACCTAGGGGAAGGATATTCGGTTGAAGGTTGTGCGTCATATTACTACGTAGGGCGCGGCCCAGTGTATCCCGTTTAGCTCAGTTGGTAGAGCGCGTCACTAGTAATGACGAGGTCAGTCGTTCAAGTCGGCTAATGGGAAAATGCTTTTTTCCATGTATCTCTTCTCAGTCTCCCCTTCAACGGATAAAGCAGACCTGCTTCAAGTTTTTTACTGTTCGGCGTGATTATAGGACACTTCCGCAATATCTTCTTGCCCTCGAACTCGAGAAATTGTAGCCGTTGGAGATAAGATAGACGTTATCGGCAATTTCATAAGTCATCATTTAAATAATTATGTAACAGTATTAACCTTTCTCCTAGCCCCCCGTGGCAGACGAAGTATACCTCCACTCTCGTTGTATTGAAGCATGGCAGCACCGCTATATACAACAGCATCAGGCTTACTGTTTCATGCCGGAAAGATCCTCATCTTAACAGTTGGCCTACCCGCTCGTGGCAAAACACACATTTCGCGGGCACTCGAACGTTATCTCAGATGGATGGGCGTGAAGACGCAGGTCGTGTCTCTGGGTGATTATCGACGGAAGACACTCGGAGGCACCAAGAAACTACCCCCAGATTACTTCACATTAGGTGCGCCTCAATCCGATTCCCCGAACCCTTGTGAATCGCTATCGGTAACAGGCGAGAAGAGTCCAGAAACTATGGCATTGCGCAAGATGGTGTCAGATGGCTGCGAGAAGCTCATCGAGGACTTCTTTGGGGCCGGTGGACAGGTTGTGATTTATGATGCCAACAATGGGACGCGGAAGGCGCGCCAGGACCTCGCAGAGAAATTCGATAAGCAGGGAATTCATGTAATCCTCCTTGGTATGTTCCCCATCGAACTGTAGGAATTATTAGTTGATCATATGTCATCTCGTGTAGAGTCAGTTTGCGATAACAAAGAGATTATAGAGACCAATATCCGGAACGTGAAGATTTCATCTCCCGATGTGCGTTGTCTCACCCTCTTGCTGATCTGACTGCCAAAACTTGTACAGTATCGCGGCTGGGATCCAGACAAGGCAGTTGACGATTACTACGGACGTATCCGCGATCGCGAGAAATCATACGAGACAGTTGAAGAAACCACGTGGCCATTTATTCGTATAATAAATGTATGTGTGATGCAGATTTTACCTTAGTTTTGTTGGCTTACCTGCACTGATAAAATTAGGTGGGCGAGAAGATCATGGTCAACGTATGTCTTGTTGCACTGTGATTCGGGTTTATCTAATGCCCTCACAGAACATCCGTGGTTACTTACAGGTGGGTGACGATTCCAAGTCGCTGTTCTACGCTAACGGATCGAAGAGCAGTCGCGGATTGTTTTCTTCCTCATGAATATCCACAACAGACCC
This sequence comes from Rhizopogon vulgaris, assembly GCA_002995295.1. NCBI lineage: Eukaryota > Fungi > Basidiomycota > Agaricomycetes > Boletales > Rhizopogonaceae > Rhizopogon > Rhizopogon vulgaris. The sequence goes on from PVYP01003103.1 coordinate 35,815, forward strand.
CGCATGATTTACTTTGCTCGGGTAGGTAGCAAAGTATAGCATGATTATTTCTTTATCCATACCATTAACAGTCCGGACAATCACTCATTGAACATTCTTACAAAGCCGATTCCGATCTTTCTCCAGCAGGGTGGGAATACTCTGAGCGGCTGAAGGAGTTCGTCGTCGAGCGACGCGCCAAGTCGCTCGAGCAGCGTGGGTTCGACCCCAACGATCGACGTCTTGTTGTATGTGTCTTCGATGCTTGGTGTATGCTTTGATTTTTGAACAGAACCCACTAGATATGGACCTCGACTCGGCGTCGTGCCCATCATACCGCCTGGCCGTTCCTGACTGTGCCGAAAGTCTCTTCAGATTTACAAGCAGTCCCCCTTATCGCCTCTCACCTCACCGTTCTACCACAGTCTGCGATTGCCCGGCATACGGTTGTCGCAGATGCGGATGGCGAACCTACAGTAACAAAAGCCTCTACTGACTCGTCCTTGACAGTAAAGGTGGTCGAGAAACCACAGATGTCTGAGATCAATCCTGGAGTGTGGGACGGTCTCACGCCTGATCAAGCAAGGAAGTTTTATCCGGAAGAATGGGCGAGATTCGTCAAGGATCCATACGCGTTCCGTGCTCCTAGAGCAGAAAGCTACCACGATTTATCCGGTAACATTCTATCTGTCTGCATTATCTTAAAGTGTTCTGATCACCTCTTTTGTTTTTAGTTCGCCTAGAACCCATTTTGATCGAACTGGAGCGTGAAAAAGAAGACCTTTTGATTATCGGACACTCTTCCGTTATCCGATGCCTTCTGGCATATCTTATCGGGCTGCCCGCCAGCGAGATTCCTGCGATTGAGATTGCGAGGGGCGACTTGCTAGAAGTTGTTCCGACTTCATACGGAGTGCACAGCCAAGCCTTCCACTTCTGGGATGGTCCCGGTCGCCGGGGAGAAGGCATTGATGGTGACGATCCAGAAGAGCTTGAGAGGTCAAGAAGAGATGAGACAAACTTTTACGAAAACTATGCGGAGGATACGAAGGGGAAAAAGCCAGTGACAACTGTTGATCTGGGGTTCCTTACCCCCCGAAGAAGTAGCGTAGGGAGTCCAGCAGGTTAAAGTTGACTATCCCCTAGTCACAGCAGTCTTAGCATTGTCTCAGTACCCATTGTATCATACCCTTTGATTGAAGTTATCGAACAGCCGCCTTGATATGGCACTACATCCGAGTGTAGAGTGATTAATTCACAGTCACATCTGCGTAGTCTGTAATTTAATATCAACTTTACGGCGTAAGACACGGGACACGGGTGTAAAATTCAATTTCCTGATATCTTAGCATGGCTTGAAGTTCAAAGTATTCAATATGAAGGAGATGAAGTTTTTCTGGGGCATATTGGGAATGATTCCGTATGTTCGGAAGGACGTTGGAGTGCCAATGACCTACTATCAGTGTAACATGAACTTCATAACCGGTTACTACCGGTACTATGACCTCACACGTGCACCATGACGCCTCTGACCCAACTCTGTTCCACTATGTCAGCCCCCAATCCCACCAGCCTTCCACCCACATCCCGCTATCGCTCCCGACCATCGCATGGCTTGATTACATCGCGGCCTCCAGGGGGCCGACGCGCCTCTGTTTCGGGACTCGCTTCCACTGGTCAGAAAGCTCAGCGTACGTCCAAGACAATACAGAAGCTCGTCCTTCTACCCTCTGCGCCACAAACAAAGCCTTTACCCACAAGTGTTTCCGATGATATCCTCGGTTACGAGACCGACGCTGGCGTTGTACGTGAATACAAGTCGGCTGGCGAACGCATGAGCAAGGAGCAGAGAAAACGGGCAGGATATAAGAGAATCGCTGCATATTGCATCGCTGAAGGTCTGAGGATGAAATTGCTCGCAACCTTTTTGAAGAGGGAGCACAATGTCGCGCCAAGGGTATTTGATGAGGCAATGTATGTTGTGAGTCTCGTTTTTCCCACTTGCCTCATTGATTTCACACTGGCTGATATACAATGTGTTTTGTAGATGTACCACCTTCCACTACTTCCTGGGTACGGACCTAATACCAGTGTCCGTTCTTCAGCAGCGCATGTCACGGAAGCCAAGTCTCTACAGACACGTTTTGCTGAAGCTGAAGAGAATGGTTATCAGGGTTCATATTTCGTCCCTCAGTCAGATCCACCGCCGGCTTCGGATGGTTACATGACGTCTGGATCCCACGGAGACTCTCGCCGACCTCCGCCACCGTCTGTGGAATCTGAAGCCGAAGTAGAAGCAGAGTACGTTGACGAGGGCGAACATAGTTATAATGTAAATGAGAGGCGTCAAGAAACAATGGACAGGGAAGGGCACATGGGACACCAGCAGCCCGAGGGAAAGGAAGAAGACCGTATCGCTGATGTCGTCTTCTTTGCTTATGGTGTTGTTGTCTTTTTTGGACTCGACGAGGGGCAAGAACGGGCTATCGTAGAAGACCTCAACAACGCGAATATCCTCAAACGACCGATGCGAGAAGATGACTGGGAAATTGAAGAATGTCATTTCGCGGTACGTCCTGTCATTTCTACCGCTCTCCGTCTGACACTGTTTAGCATGATCCAACAATTTCATACCCACGCATATATAATGATTTCTTCAGTGCGTTTTCCACACCCTGCCTTTCGTGTGCTGCTGATACAACGTGAATCTAGCGTTCAAGTCTCCCTCTCATCTTCTCAAACTGTCTGTCGCGCATGCCCTTGCGCAGTCCACGCTTCTCGCACATTATGAGTCCGTTGCCTCTTCTGTGCTTTCCTCGCCCAGCACCGTCTCGATACCACGGCAGCTCGCGTTCTCTGGAGCCCTCAACCTCAAACGCCGTGATGCGATGAAACTCACAGGCAAGCTGTTCAAACTGAGACGCGATGTAAATCTCGTGAGCAATGTCTTGGACGTACCAGAGTTATTCTGGAGCGAAGCAAGTCTGGGAGGACTATATGAAGCCGTGCGAGAATACATGGAAATTGGTGAACGCGTGCAAGTGCTGAATGAGAAACTGGGAATGGCGAGCGAATTTGTGGGTGCTCATTGTACCTTGTCGTGTTACGCAGCTGATTGTATTTTACCTTCTTCAGCTTGATGCTATACATGATCACTTGAACAACAATGCAATGGAGCGGATAACTTGGATTGTTATTTGGTGAGATCGACTACGAAGTTGAAGTCAGCTGACTAGATCTGACCCTTTTTATTCAATAAGGCTGATTATGGTAGCGCTCTTAGTGGAGTTGGTGAGTCGTTTTGCATCGTAATCCTTAAGAGGGATAATTATAATGGTTGCATTGTAGGGCGAGGTGATTGCGCGGCTAGTCGTGCATGCAACAATGGGCGGAGAGAAGGCAGAACGCGTGGTATTACGGGGAGGAGGCGCGCTGAGAGCCCTTTTCAAGGTCATGTCGAAACGGTAAAGGCAGTTTTTGCATTTTTGTCTTCACGATCGATCGATGTACTAACTGAGGCACTGAACTTCGATGACCAAATAAATAACGCTTTCACAATTATTTGGAACGCACTCTATGATGTTTAGTGCTCTAGCGCGGTGCCTTGTTACGCACCTTCAACCCCTAACCTGTTCAATATACTCACACTCCCTAATTTACGCATGTTCGAGGCTTGCTACAGGACCGCAGCCACACGAGAAGTTAAAGGGATTCTTGGAACGGTCAAATTGCCCTCCGCAGTGCCTGATATTCTGCGCGGAGTGACGATGACAGATGGGCAGCAAGCGGCATACCTCATTCCCTCCTTTGTGGTACTGGACCCCAAACGTTGTAGTGTGCTGTATCGCTAGTGAAAAAGTAATGTCTAGAAACAAGTTTGTTCGAGTTGTAGAATACATGGCGAGCGTGCTGCGAGGTACTTCATGTCTGACAGACTGCTTTTTTTGCCCTTCGCAATCGTCGCAATCGAGCACAGATTGCCGAATTTGATCATACTTTCGTTGTCGCCGGAGCGGGCATCAAAGCAGTTGAAGAGGTAGATGAGGAGAGACGTTACTTTGTACCTGCAATTTTTTTCCCTTCACCAGTAGCATCCTTAATTGTTAATGAGAGTTCAACGAGAGGGTACTGAATGACATCAGTACCTACAGACTCCATGCAGCCCTGACTAATGACAAGAAAACTCTGATCTCTGGTCCACCCGGGCAACTTCACCTTCAAGTATTAATATCAAACCCTCTCATGTTCGGGTCTCATAACCAAAAACCTACCGTCCGCCTACAGGATCACTTTTCCCTCAATCAGGTCTGCGACGACACGGCACCCGTTTGGAAAACCGATAGCCTGACTTAGCAGAGATGTACTACAAGGCGGCGGGGGTCGGAAATCATCAATCGGTGTTTTTATGAATAAGCTAATCAGAAAGTATGCCGCAAGTGCGGATCGTCATTACATGCTCCGAAGAAGCCCCTGAAGCGAAGTCGTTACATACACCAAAGAAGCCCTTGAAGCGAAACAAACAACATGCCGAGCTTGCCACATGAGGTCAGCTTCTGCTGCTTATCCTTAATAGTGGATGCCTATCCGTAGGCAAAATAATGCGGAATAGATTATT
>PVYP01003150.1:0-20968 GCA_002995295.1 Rhizopogon vulgaris
TTATCTTCGCGGGTCACTGGCGCTTGAAGGCCGCGGCGCTCCGAGCCACAACCTTTCACGGTCCCGTCACTGCACTCATTAAGCAGCTTGACTTTAACGTCTGCAGATATATCAGCACGAGTCTGAAACGAAGATATCGAAGCTTCCTTCTACGCAGTTCAATTCTACCCACATAGATAAGAACTACTATGGCTGAAACAAGCGATGCAGCTGTCGCAGAGTCACCCATTGCATCGATACCCGTACCCTTAGTCACTCAGGAGCCTTCTGGGAAAAGTGAGGCTCAGGCGTCAGACGATGGCCCCGTTCCGCTCTCATTCCCCGCGATCCTGCGCAATCCAAAGCTCGCGGACCGATATGCCTATCTTCATGAGCGCCCCGTAACTGTTCAACCCAAGACTTCGCTTTCCAAAGCGCGCCGAGATGAACGTGAGGGGAAACGCTGGATAAGGAGGAGGGAAAACGGTGCGTTTGCAATATCTCAGTTGCGGTGCAAGTGCTCACCCGACGCACGCTCCGCAGCCAAGTTTGCGGATAATCCTCATATCACGTTGCCCTCGCGCCATGATCATACGGTACCTGTCCCCTCGAAACTACCCACATTTCCAACTCCATTGCCGCCTTGCCTTCCTCGGTCGTCGGTGCTACCCCCCAGCATTCCTGGCACTTGGGACCCTACGAGTGCAGTTGCAGGATTATTTTCCCTCTCGCTGAAAGGTGCTAGGAGAGCGTTGAGAACTAGACCAGGTGCCCAGAATATAGTAGGCGTGATTGAGGGGCATTTGTGCGCCTGGCTTGAGGGAGGGACGTACCCAGGAGAGGATGAGGTTATGGTATTCCCTGGGGAGATGGTAGGAGGGAGGGAAGATGTACGAGAGGTGAACAGGCGAGCCGTTGGTCTTGTATGGGTTGTTGGGAAGGATGGGACGGATGGTGCGTTTGAGAGGTACGTGGTGCATTGTCTAGCTCGGTGGTATGGGGTCGTCAGCTTCAGTGAGTGATTTGATTAGGATTGAAAACATTTTTGACATATTCTACTTTCTTTGCTAGGTAAAGAGGTTGATGGTCAACGCTTGACATATCTCCTGCGACCCCAACCCACACAAACGGCGGCATCGACACTGGACACCCCCCCTCCGACAGACACTTCTCAAGTTGACACAGAGTCAGATTTCTTATCCGACGTACATACGTCTGACGTAGAGTCAGATTTTGTGTCTGATATTGAACATGACGAGCACGCCGGAAGGCTCTCAGCGATTTCTGAGGCACCAACATCTCCTACTGCATGGTCTGTGATCGGTGAGACGGACTTGGAGCTCGACGAAGGGTTTACAGCATCTGTAGAGTCACTCTCGCTGGATGCAGAGGGTAGTGACGCGGAGAGGACACCGCGAGCAGTTGGCATTCGAGAAAGCGGTGGAGTGTACGTGCGGAACGCGCGTACCCGGTTTAGTGCGTGGAATGAGCCTCGGAGTGGATCATCGCCTTCGAGATCTCCTGCGAGAAGACCACCGCCAATGAGGAGGGCGATGCATGAGACGAAACAGGGGAAGAAGGCTGGGAAGAAGGCCAGGAAAGGAACATTTTATGATTATTTGTTTGCCTGATGATTGGATGAGTGTTTGTGTCGAGTCGGTATGTAGGTTGTGAAAGGTGAAATACTATGCCATGTTTTTTTTATTATAATAAGGTAGGGTTACTTACTACAAAATCGACCAACGTACTTAGCATTCGTGTCGGAGACTCGGATTGCCCTGACGATGATGATGCCTACCTAAACTCTTGCTGATGATGTCAGTTGCGTAGACGTCAGTTTCGATGACAGTGATCGATCAACATGGTGAATCAACTGAATCACTGCTACTTATATATGCTATACCTTATTACATCTAATACATCTAATTTCTTTGCATGGCGGTGGCGTTGCCCATGTCGGCCATTACTGTAAAGTTCTAGGACAAAGTTCCGAGTTTGGAGCCGCGAGTATTTGCTCCCGTGGGTTGGTATGATCGAATCCACATTTATTATATATATCCTTATGTATGTCTAGTTTCTCATGTTTCAAACTAAAACTCTTATCGCTCCTTATATTAAACTTCTCGCCGTCGCCGTCATCCCTTTACTTCAGGCCAGCATCCTCCACCTTTGCATATTCATATTCATGTCAGAAATTATACCCATACCAATCGACGTGTCCCACATCAACGTTCAAGTGGAGGATGATCAATCACTTGGTTACCGTCTTTACAGGCGACGATTTACTGGCCTTCTTGGTTTTGTGAGACTTTATCCCTTATAATACTAATATTTTTCTCATCGCGTCCTAGGTTTTATTTGGTCTCGTGACAGGCATGCCCTGGGCATGGTTTGGGCCCATATCGAATGACAGTCCGTACAACGTACTCGATATAAATATTTATTTTATTACTTACCAGCATTTAACTGGCAGCCGCGAAGGACTTTTCTATCTCCGTCACTCAGGTTAACTGGCTCGGAAACATCACATCTTGCGTTTACATTCCCGTCTGCCTCATCGTTCCCGTATTTTGTACGCGTTTTGGCGTTCGCCGATGTGTCAGTCCCCTTCCACCCTCTACTCCTTCATCTAATATATACTTTCCCCACAAGGCTGAAGCGGGTGCATTGAGCCTCCTCATATCAGCTTGGGTCCGCTATGCGGGCACCATTCAGTCATTATCCTCTGATAGTGCCTATACCCTACTCATCTTCGGACAGGTCCCCATCCCTTTCTCATTTTTATCCGTGTCATTCACTTACTTTGTCATGACATCTAGTTCTTCTCTGCAATGTCCCAACCTGTTTTCCAAGTCCTCGGTCCTCAGTATTCCGAAACCTGGTTTGACCTCAAAAGCCGTACCACAGCAACAATGATCATCGCCGTCGGTGAGACCCTCCTTACCTCACTTCATATTCTTTAAACCGTTGTATTAAGCCAACCCTATCGGCGGAGCTCTTGGCCAGTTGCTTAGTCCCCTAGTTGGTACTACAAGGCAATCTGTGGGCATCTCGTCTTCTTATTGACTTATTATTTCTATCGCTTACTCTGCATAGATCCTCGTTCTAGGAATCATATCCACCGCAGTCATACCCGCCATCTTTCTCATTGACAACGAGCCACCGACACCGCCAAGTACGTCCGATGCACCCTCACATCGATAACGTACATTTTGCTAAATCTCAACAGCATATGCAGGCTCCAAGGCTCCAAAGTCTCTGATCTCCCTTGTACGCGCGATGACGGGGAAAATAAGCCCCGGCGAGGATGCTTACATGACTCTCCGTGAACGGGTGGACTTCGCCATCATTGCGCTACTTTTTGGGGTGATGGCTGGCGCGTGAGTGTCCGTTACTAACGGAGCGGACATAGTTATGAACATTGCACAGGACAAACACACTTAGCATCCTCTCTGCGCAGTACTTTGTTAGTCTTTCTTCTCAGCCCCAATAACAGCATTAACTGTTCATTCAGGAACCTCAGGGATACAGTGACACCACTTCAGGACTCCTTGGCGCCACCCTCCTCCTTAGCGGCATCCTTGCCAGCGCTATAACGGCGCCGCTGTTTGATCGCGTGTTAACTCACCATCTGGGCGTAACACTAAAAGTCCTTATCCCGATTGTCGCAGGGGCGTGGTTGAGTTTGATCTGGGCTGGTGAGTGCGATCCAATTCCACAGACATCGTCTTGCACAGTCTCGTGAATGTATTGAGGAGTACAGACCTTTGCGTAGAGGGGTCATTTATACATCATCATGTTCGATCAATTTCAATCACCTCCTGTCATCATCGTTACGTAGTAGGCTAATCCCTGTCGTAGTAAAACCGAACAACACCGGCGGCCTGTTTGCAATCATGGTCATCATCGGTGTCTGCTCCGTGACGATGCTCCCGGTGGGCCTCGAGCTCGGGGTTGAGCTCACACGGAATGCAGATAGCAGTTCCGCCATTCTTTGGTGCGCGTAAGTCTCCTCCCCCTGTCTCCTATCCTACACTTCCTCATGCTCACTCGATCCTCCACTAGAGGAAACACGTTAGGTGTTGTTTTCGTCCTCGGTACGTCTTACCTCCCCTGTCCAAATCCCGAGTTGCATTCTTAACATCATTTTGCGCATAGCGGAAAACGCCCTGCGCGCATCGGCGACCGCTTCCCCGCCGTACAACATGCGCGCTGCGCTCATGTTTCACGGTGTGATCGTGATGGCGTTTGGTACGTCGGTATTTTTCGTGCGTGCGAAGCAGGTCCGGCGGGAGATGGACGAGCGGATGGCGCAGCTCAATCATACGACCCCCTGCATGCATGTGGAGGCAGCGCCGATGAAGATGGCGGATGAGTCAGTAAAGTCGATGCCGGAGAGAAAGGATTCGACACCATCATCTGAGGAGGGTGCTCATGTCGACCCCCGAGTGATACCCGCTCCTATTGAGACTTGAGACTAATGTACTGTTTCTGGCATTACTAATGGGGTACTTATGCTGTGCTGTTAATTTAGTTGCAGACTTAGCTGCGTGTACTATATTCATTCGCATATATCGCACAGCTCGATTGCGGTCATGTAAGCTCTGATATCTGAACATATCCAGCTACGTTTCCGTCGTTTCTGTAGTCTACGTCGGTTGTACATATGAGCTTCTGTGCTGCTCCGGATCAAAGTATCGTAAACCCACGTTAATAGAAGTTGTTTCAATAATTAGCTTGTTGAAAAGATACATATAGCAGAGCTCATCTCTCATTTTCCTTCTTGAAACCCTGGAAATACTTCTCTCTGAAATCTTTGTGCGCAGGAACGTACAGATCCCCGCTCTCATCTGCGTCCTCCACGGAATCAAAGGACGGAGGCAGGAACTCCGCATGCGAAGTCTTTTTGATCGTGATAAGCTATCCAAGTATGTCAACACCCGAATAGAACAAGTCTCATATCTTACCCTCCGTCCCCAGCTTCCAAAATCCTGCAAACTGTTCGCCACGAGCTCCATCCCATCGCACAACATTGCGTGGACGTCGAGTGGGGCATACTCGTCGCTTACAGTGGGCAAGAAGAACACGAGGCGTCCACCTGGACGAAGAAGGTACCGCGCGAGGCGAACGAGATCTGTGACTAGCTGAGAGAGCTCGTAGGGCTTCGTTGGGGGGACATACGACTCGCCCCTGCATCATACATCAGCAAATGAAACGATGGATGTCAAGAACTTACGGTCGCGGGCCGGCATGTTGGAACTGGTCACAGCCTTCACGGATTTTTTTGCGTCCTAAGCGTTTTGCTCCTGCGCGAACACCGTCTGCAACACGCTCCTATTAGGAGAACTGACACACCATTGATAAGGAAAGGAAAGTAAATACATGGTGGATCGGCGACGATGGCATCAAATAGGCTGCCACACCGCCACGGGTGGTTTGTGATGTCGAATGTGCAGAGATCCATGATACGGGAAGCCACGCCGTACTGTGCAGCTGCACGGATGATGCCTGAAGTTTTATCTGCGGAATGCGTCGGCACATAAGGACACATGCAAGAGTAGATTACATGCCCTTCCCACGCATCTGTCTCCCGTCGATATCCGAACCATAGACAAGAGCGCCGAAGTAGGCTGTGGTCTGACGAAATTTATCAGGGCTGGGTCGAAAGCAAGGTGAAGAGTGGTTGACCGACATATGCCATGCTACCTGTGCCAATGAATGGGTCGTAGATCAGTTTTCCAGGGGATGCCTTGTGGTCGTGTAAGCTTGACGATAACCTGCAAGCAAGAACCATACTAGGGTTTGATTCGCCATCAGGAGGGAAATCTCAGCCTCCATGCTGGTATTCCCGAAGTACTGGCGTTTCTTAACGTCGAAAGTTCCCATCAATGCACGTGCAGTCCCTTCTACTATCTAAGAATGAGTGGTAAATTCAGTCAACGAACGGGGAGAAAGTGTATGAAACGCACCAACCTGCCGAAGTAGACTTGCTTGAATTCTCCATACTTCTTTAATTCACCATCGGGTGTACGATCACTCTCGTCTAGTGGTCGCATGAAATTTTAGCTTTGAAATTCGGAATACTACTGCATATTGAGGACATACACTCCTCAAAAACGGTGAGAGTGACCTCTGGGTTCTTCATATCAATCTTACCCAAGAAGTCCATGTAAGCGAAGCTCTCGATGATTTCACGCTGACGACGTTGGCTGATGGTGAAATTGTATCCCATTACAGAAAATTTGAACGATGTATCTGGAATATACCGTTCCCATTGCAGGCGAGCTCGACAGTTTTGTTCGTGCAACGCCTCGTAGGACGCGCCCTCGGCATAGAACTCATGAATGGATCTGATAAGATGTCGATCCTTTGAGCGGCGGACAGTTGATAATAATTCATGGATACACACTTTATCATGATGCATCTCTGGGCCAAGATTTTGGCGTGTTCTTCCTTGTCCAATGTCAAGATTATGAATGGTCGTTTGACCACCTTGTCCAAGACGCTGCTGGCATAGCGATCCAAACCTATCGTAAAACCATAAAGCTCAGATATAGAGAGAAGCTCTGGTACACGGAATTCTTCGTGTGATTGAGCGAATACGAAGAGGTACTCTGTCGAAGGCATTGGATGATCTGCCAATTGGACGTTGTTTGGCAATAAACTTTTGATCCAGACTTGTCACTCAAAACATATTTAAAGTAGGTTACATCATGATTGGCACCTTTGCATCTGGTTCGTACATGTGTTGCATGGAACAGGATTATAATCTCTCTCGGATACATTCAAATTGCAAAAGAATGCCATGAACAGTGATCAGTGTTTGGCAAAGGCTTTAGATCCAAACAAACTTGACTGTAAAGTTCCACTGACACACCAAAGAGTCGTTGAACTTCAAGCCAAAAGTGTTTCTAGTGTGGTGGCACATCCTAACTGCTATAGTTTCTACTCTTGTCAATGATGTCCGTTGAAGCAGCTCAAAGTCAACTACACCTTAGGCATGTTCTACAAGCAATCATGCAAGCGTTTGACTCTGAAGAGAGCTGTATGTCATCTCTCCTCCTACAATATGCTCATAAACATTTCTTGCAGTCGAAGAAGGCGTTGAAATGCTCCGCGCTGTTCTCCCCGATACCATGATTATAGCTGCATTGGACATTATAGATCGCGACAGCGGTGAGTAGTTTCCGACGAGACGCCGTCGATCTGTGCAGTTAAATAGAATCCTACAAGTTGTTAAGTACAGCACCTCTTGGGGTCGGCACCACTACGAAGTTCTTGGTACCACGTCAACGTACGCCGTGTTCCCCCACCTCGATGCTGCATCTACGGTTATATCTAGTTATTGCACCTGCCCCTCATTTGCATACGCGGTGTTAATATCCGAGAACCATCTTATGGTGCGAACTTACATCTCACTGTCAGCAACACCCTGGTAATGATGGTGCTGGCAGTGCAAACATGTCTTGGCTGTATGCCTTGCAGATAAGATGTCACGTTGTGTCGTCCGCCCCATCGAAGACGATGACTTACTCTTAAAAATTATGGGACACATCCCTCCCGCCTAGGCATTTGTGCAGACAATGCTCATTTCAAGCACTCCTGGAGTAACGGACATATGAACCCGACTTCTTTACTCCACGATCATTGATTACCACGAGGTTCGTGGCCCTCTGCATAATGTCTTCACGGTGATACATGGTATAGAAAGGCGAAATTTCAGCACCATCTGACACGGAAAAGATCGCCTCATTGAGTTCAATCTTTATTTTGCATGTGCTTCAGAAGGACGGCCCGGGGTTCGGGGACGGGCGTCATGTCGCATCGGGATGCACTTCGGAAATGTCAAAAACCTTTGTTGCTCGTTTGTAATGACAAATACTATATATTTTATCGTTTCTTGCCCAACCTTCGACCTCAACTAGTACCCATGGAATGCTTATGGGCTTCTTCCAGCAGGCTTCAGATGACACATTTTACACAAGTATACCTGGATCTTTCCCAACTTATCTATCCATTTCGACAGCATCATTCCTTCGCTCTGGTGCGCTCCGGGACTGTTTGGGTACAATATCATCTTTTTTGCAGCATTTCCGTACGATGACGCCACTTCAGGCTCTTTCACCCTGTGGAACGCTGGTTGATAACCAACCCAAGGAACTTCCTCTTTCCCGGAAGCTATTTTTGCTGGACATATTCTGTCTTGCCCAGTTCTTAGATTCCTTCAACGGCTCAACTCTCTATTCTGCGCTCCCGTCCCTCGATATATCCATGGGTATGATTGAAAGTCAATCTACTTGAATGATTAGTGCATTCTAGCTGACCTTTGCGTCATTACTACTTATTGTAAGAGTTCTTCTCATCCCCTGAATTCTGACCTGCACTTCAACACATCGTTTTAGAGTGGTCATGTCAGCGATGTATACAACCCAAGTCAGTGACACCTCCCTCTGCTGGACAATGATACTGATGAGATCACAGAGAATGTGTTCATCGGAGGAATCGCTAGTCTTGGTGTCATCTCGCGGTGTGCCGGATTTATTGATAACAAGATTCCGATGATCATTTGCAGAGCATTGATCGGAAACTAGCCTCTGTGTTGATTTTGGCTGACGGTGATCTCATTCTAGCTTACTTAATGATGATTCTACTTGCATTGATACCCTTGGTTAATGTATTTCCCGATCCGCGCCAACAAGCTCGGGCGATAGGCTTATTCTGAGGCCGTGGCGTGATTTCTAGCGGTGAGGATCCGCGTATCTCACCATTTGTTAGGAGCCTCATATTTTCTTTAGTTTTCGGTCTCCTGACTATCGCGATGTTCGTCGAATGGGCGTCTTACCATTGCGTGTTCTGATTCGTAGCCATTGTTGCTGTGCCGGTGGCTCCAGCCTGTGTTTTCATCGTACTGCCACAAATTTCAAAGACAACAGATGGTCTTGAATCTGAAGCAGTGAAATGTAAGTGTTGATTTAGTCGGAGTAATCATTTTAACCGGTGTGAATATTTCAGCATACTCCTCTTTGCGTTGCGCACCAGCCCTGATAGTTGCCTTAATCTTATCTTTCCTGTGACATCCGGTTCCACTAATGGTTGGGCATCTGCCATGTTTGTCCCGCTAGTCGCATCAATTTTGATGGTAGTTGCGTTTTTCTACTAGGAAGCACGCATACCTGTAGAAAAAGCCGCAATGTATGTCATCGGGAATGCTCACACCAATCATGGGCTGATTTTTATCAGACCAACCCGAACGTGGTCGTACAACAACTTTTTCGTCCTCTTCGCCGTTGCACTCTTTCCATATTGTTGGTGGAGCACATTGTTCTTGATTTTTTTTCACCATGTGGCAAAACATATTTCACTGGTCAGTTATATCGTCTGTTATGCGCATGTAAGATCCTCATTGTCACTCGATGCTGTTCATCAATCAGAATATTTTGCTCACTAGGCTCCCGATTGGTATAGTGGCCTTTGCTGCGAGTTTCACGGGACCACTTGCTCGCATCTGCAGCCCGAAATGGATTATCCTCGCAGGTTTATCCCTGTGCTTGGTTGTGCTGCTGGCGCTCGGTGGATTATTGGTTGTATGTTTTCCCAGCCTCTGTATTGGGAACCACTGGGGTTATGCACACACGAAGTAAGTTTTAAATCATCAAGGGTTTCTGATCACAGTTTAATTGTTATTGTTTCGCATCATTGCCATTTTCTAAGCTGCGCCTTCATCCATGGCCGGCACAGTGCCATCTTTAACGGTGCGCTTCAATGTAGATCCTCAGTTGGCCTCGCTACTATCACCTCGATAGAGACAGCCGTGGAGGCCGCCTATAGGGGTATGCCGGACGAGTTGTGGCGTTTTGGTTTCTCCTTGGAACTGTCGCTCTTCAATTCCTCGCCGTATCGATCTTTTACGAGCGCAGTACGAATCACAAGCGGCAACCAACTTGAACACACGGCGAAGCCCATCCATCCTGCACTCCCTCTGCTGAAAAGCTTGACAATGCTAATGTTACTATACCTGAAGTCAGCAACTTTGAGGGCTGACTGGGTGAATTTGCCAATGTAGTTCATTATTTTTGATGATCCTTCTGGTTCGTTGGAGCTTTTAAATTTTGATCGTGATTTGAAGTACATAAACTTCACAACGTGATGTTCTTCCACTTTCTGTGTATGCATGCGGAGCAATAGATTGGATCCGAGTTAGTGTTGCCGCGGCTCGGCTAATTCCGGTGGAGCCGTACCTTCGGCTCCACCCAAATTCTCGCGGCAACATTAGTTACCGTACGATATCGTGCTCAGATCGGAAGCTGATGATTGGCATTGGCCTGGCAACACAATGTTCTATGTACATGATAAACCGTTTCGAGTCGCCTTTACTATTCTTCATCAATCCAAATTCACATCGTTGCGTTGTCTGGCTTCATGTCCAACCTTCCTAGCATTACGAGTCCGAGGCTCCACGAAGTTCTTGGTACAATGTCTGCGTACGCCGTGTTTCCACACCTCGATGCTGCATCTACAGTTATATCTCATTGCACCTTAGTACCCCTCGTTCGCATACTCGGTGTTAATATCCGAGAACCATTTTATGGCGCAAACTTAAATCTCACTAGTAGCAACACCCTGGGTTAATGACAGTGCCGGCAGTGCAGACATAGCTTGGCTGTGTGCCTTCGAGACAAGATGTCACGTCGTATCGTTCGCCCCATCGACGATGATGACTTTACTCTTAAAAATCATAGGCCCGGGACACATCCCTCCTCATTGTGCACAGGCAATGCTTATTTCTAGCACTCAAAGCTCTCGCGTAACGACGGGCATATGGGTCTGATTTGGTTGCCTCTCTGTGACCACGATGAGGCGCAAGCCTGGAACGCGGAATTTCGGCACCAACTGAAATATTCAATCTTTATTTTGTATGTATTCACGGCATGCGCGATGGTCGGGCAACTACTTATGTACTTCATAGGATGACTCCTGGAGTTTTGAGAGCCACATCAGATACGCTCATGATATTTTGCTGTTTGTCCGTGAGGACAAGACTAAATTCAAGTACTATATATTTTATCGTTTTCTACCCAACCATCGACCCAACTGCCCCGGAGCCTTCTGAGCTTCTGCTAGCAGACCTCTGGCATCGTCATCTGCACATACACCGGAATCTTTTAATTTATCCATCCATTTCGACAGAGAGCGTTGGCAAAATCCCTCTGGTGCGCTCTTGGACTACCTGAGTACTATATCATCTTTTCTACAGCATTTTTGCACGATGTCGCCACTTCAGGCTCTTTCACCTGCTGGAACGCTAGTTGATGGCCAACCCAAAGAAATTTCTCTTGCCCGGAAGCTATTTTTGCTGGTCATGTTATGTCTTGCTCAATTCTTGACTACCTTCAACGGCTCAGCTCTCTATTCTGCGCTCCCGTCCCTCGATATAGCCATGGGTATGACCGAAAGTCAATCTACTTGGATGCTTAGTGCATTCCAGTTGACTTTTGCGTCATTCCTGCTTATTGTGAGTGCTCATCCACTGAATTCTGACCTGCACTTCAACACATCGTTTTAGAGTGGCCGTGTCAGCGATGTATACAACCCAAGTCAGTGCCATACCCTTCTATTAGACGGCGATGCTCACGGGCTCACAGGGAATGTGTTCATCGGAGGAGTCACTGGTCTTGGCGTCATTTCGCTGTGTGCCGGATTTGTTGATAACAAGATTCCGATGATCATTTGCAGAGCGTTGATCGGAATAGGTGAGCTTTCTTGCCTATGTGTTGATTCTGGCTGGTGACGGTCGCGGTCTCAGCTGGTTCAATGACGATTCCTTCTGCACTGACACTCATGGTCAATGTATTTCCTGATCCACGCCAACAAACTCGGGCGATTGGATTATTCATAGGCACTAGCGGGGTCGCGAACGGTGAGGGTCCTCGTATTTTATTTTATTATTATCTTCATCATCATGATTTCCTTAGTTTTTGGTCTCCTGATTGGTGCGATGTTCATCAAATGGGCGTCTTACCATTGGGTGTTCTGGTTTGTAGCCATTGTTGCTGTGCCGGTGGCTCTATCATGTATTCTCGTCATTCCGCCACAAATTACAAAGACCAAAGACAGTCTTGAACCTGAAGCAGCGAAATGGAGAAGCCTTGATTTAGTCGGCGTAACCATTTTAACCGGTATGAGTATTCCAACATACTTTTCATTGCGTCCCTCACCAACCTTAATAGTTGCCCTAATCTTATTTATCTTTGCTGTGACATCCGGTTCCACTGATGGTTGGGCATCTGCCATTGTGTTGGTCCCGCTAGTCGCATCAATTTTGATGGTGGTTGCGTTTTTCTACTGGGAAGCACACATACCTGTAGAAAAAGCCGCAATGTATGTCATCGGGAATGCCCACACCAATCATTGGCTGATTTCTTTTTATCAGACCACCCCGGACGTGGTCGTACAAAAACTTCTCCGTTCTCTTCGCCGTCGCACTATTGCCAATTTTTTTCTGGGGCTCGTTGTTCCTGACTTTTACCACCCTGTGGCAAAATATATTTCACTGGTCAGTTATATCGTCTGTTATACATATGTAAGGTCTTCATTGTCGCTCGATGCTGTTCATCAATCAGAATATTTTGCTCGCTAGGCTCCCGATTGGTATAGCGGGCTTCGCTGCGAGTTTCACGGGACCACTTGCTCGCATCTGCAGTCCGAAATGGATTATCCTTACAGGTCTATTCTTGTGCTTGGTTGCCACTGTGCTGCTGGCGCTCGGTGGGGGGAAGCCCGATGATTATTGGCCGTATGTCTTCCCAGCTTTTGTACTAGGGAGCACGGGGAATATGCTGACTTACTCGCATGCGAAGTAAGTTTTAATCATCGTTTCTGAACATTATTTTAATTATTTCACAGCATTGCTATGTTGCGAGCTGTGCCCCCATCCATGGCCGGCACAGTTGGTGCCATCTTCAACTGCGCACTTCAATGCGGATCCGCAGTTGGCCTCGTGGCTATCACTTCAATACAGGCAGCCGTGGAGGCCACCCATGGGGGTTCCCAGGAGTACGCCGGACGAGCTGCGGCGTTTTGGTTTGTCTTTGCAATTGTTGCTGTTGAATTCATTTCCGTATCTACCTTTTACGACCGCAGTACAGTTCACAGACCCCAACCAACACATAGCGGACCCATGCATCCTGCACAAGCGGCCTTCGACGAAAAGCTTGACGAAGATGACGTTACTATGCCTGGAGTAGGCAAAAATATTGACCAGGTGGATATACCGATGTAGTTCTGGTTCATCGGGGCTTTCGACCATGGTTCATTCATCCACTTTCTATGTATGTATGTAGAGCAGCAGACTGGTTCACAGACAGTATATACCGACTATTGATAAATCACAGATAAATGGATTTAACGCTTCTTCCTTTGCAGATATATCAGTCTCGGCTGACGGAAACTTGTTCTTATCCCAAGGCTGCCATGCGCTAGCATGCTCAAGAAGCTGTGGGTGCAAAGAATCTCGCCGCGCATATCATTTATCAATAGCTTGTCAACGAGAGGTTTTCTAAACTCTACACTAACGAACGCCATGCAAGTTATAATTCAACGGGATGAGAATGAAATCCATAATTATTTAAAATCTGTAGTCAACATGCCCACACGCAGAACTTAGTAGCGCCCCCATCCACCTCAATTAAAAAGATGGGATGGAAGGGGTTTGGAAATGAAGAGCAGAAACCCAGATATAATTAAGTGTAGAACAAATGGTTGAGCATCGCTGGTATGTAGACAATTAGCCGTAAGCGGGAGTAAGTACGAGTAAGACGCCAAGTAACTTTGTGACGGAAATAAAACGAAAAATGTCAATATGCAATGGAGAAAGGCGAAGCGATATATGAAGCGAAAGTCGATTGGGTAAGGAAAAGAAGGATGGGAGAATGCGCACCACATCAAGTTGAAGTGCGCATGCAAAGTCCAACAAGGAATATTAACCTCGGTCTATGCCTACGTCTTAAGTTCTCTTCTTCAACAGTTCCGCATACGCTCGGAGTTCATGGACGAGTGACCGGAGCTGAGGCGTGCGGGATGTTTCGTTCAATTCAAAGGGTAAATCCACATCCATACCATCTCCTCGTTCTGCACCTTCACTGGACTCAGGCTCGTTTGCGCCAGAATCTGACTCTTCTTCGGAGTCCTCGACCTCGGACGACGAGACAAGTTCAACATCGGTTAACGGGGAGACGGAAAGCTTCGAAGGAGTGCGTGTGGCTTTGAATTTACGCACGGATAATGAAGCCGCACGGGAGGTGGACATTGACGTCTGGGTGATCGAGGCTGAGACCGCACGGGACATCGAAGTAGATGCCACACGAGAAGGCAAGGCTGATATAGGTCGCGGTTTTGACTTCCCGGAAGGAGTGGAACACAACTTAAGTCCAGCCTTCCGGTCTACCCACTCCGCAAGCTTGAAAATTTCTGAAGCATCTGAGAAGGCGTACCATCCGGGATGTTCTGCCTTAGTTTTGTTCTTTCGTGGTTTGATTTTATTCGCTTTGTCCTCATCCTCATCCATGTCAGAATCATGTTCAGACTCGGATTCAGACGAATCATCTTCTGAATCATCCTCATCCTTTGGTGGATCCCGTCTCTCCTCAACACCCGGTCGCACACCCCACACGGCGACAAACCAACTCCATCGTTTGTGCGATGTGCGCTCTGTAAGGGAAGGAGGAGTCCATGCTGATTTAGACTTGGTTGCCTTGCTCTTGGCTTTGAGCCCTTCGTCCTGTTGCTCGTTAAAGGTGAGGTACTCGCGCGAAGCATCTCTCTCCCCTCGCCCTGCCGTCAGAGCCCAATATATCCTTCCATCTGCATCCCGGCCTAGTGGTGCAATGCGCTGAGCGTAGGACGACAAGGCGATGGTCAGCGCCGTTTTGGGCGTAAACGTGTGCGTCGGTTTATCCTTTGCGTCCTTCACATCCTTCTCCTTGGCATGGACGTCTTGCCCCTTCACCTTCCTGTTTTTGCTTTTCTTGTCCTTGCCTGCCTGTTCCTTCTCTGCCTTCTCCCTTTCTTTTTTCTCCTTCTCAACCCGATCCAAAACTCTCTTAACTTCTATACTTTCCTTTGTTAATTCTTTTGCTTCCTTTACGCCCTCTTCCAATGCGTCTCTAACAGCCTGTCCTTGCACTGCCAGGTCCACAAGGGCACTGATCACAGGTACCAGCTGTGAGGTGCGGACTACTTCGGGCCAGATTGTCTCCTTGTTCGTTTGTTTGGCGGGCTGCGGGTGAGATGAAGTGTGGGAGGAACGCGTTCTAATTATCGGCACAGACTGAAGAAGATGCTCTGGAGCAGGCGTAGGAGGCGGGAGAGTGTGCGAGGAGAGTGTGCTGTAGGTGCTCAGGGTCTCGGCGATTTTTGGGAGGAACCAGTGGTGATGAAGTGCACTGGTTGTTGTGGAGAGGATCTGACGGGGACCAGGCTAATGAGTGGAACAGAGGACAGAGAGGAGACTGAGACACACCTTAGTGTCTACTTCTATCATACCTAATAATGCAATCAATAAGGCTTTCAAGCATCCCTCCGAAACCCATGGTTCTAAATCTCCATCCTCGTCATCACCACCGTAACCTCGGTGAGAGCGGGAGATAACCTCGAGCTCGTCATGGTGCGCGCGTGACAAAGGGAGAAACCGAAGTGCGAATTCACGGATGTGGATGCGAGCTTCCGCGCCGTGTAGCGATATATGTGTGCGGATTGGTGTCCAGAGAGCTTTGGGAAGTGGTTTCGAGGTTGGAAGGGGTGCGGGAGTGGGTATATGCGGGGTTTTCTTGGTGGATCTGGATTTAGATATACTAGCCACGATGACGGTAGGCTTGGGCGCAGGCTTGCGTGCTCTTGGCTTCTTCTCCGCAACAGCTTTACCTGCCATAGGACCCTGGGCCTTCTGTTCAGTATTAGGAGTGTGGCGTTGAACAGGGCACGTACGGCAGCGGTTGGATTATGCAGGAGGACTTCTGCGGCGGAGAGGAAACCTGAGTTGCGTGCTGTGAAGGTGAGATTCCTAAATTATGTATGCGTTGGTTTTAGTGGTATCGTAATGTGACGGGTGGTAAGTAGCACGCACCCTGTGGGAGCAAGGCCCTTTTCCTTTCTGCAGCTAACACAATTACACGTCTCCTCGCATCGAGGACACCTGAGGAAGAAAATGCGCATATAGTCATTTATCAGGTGCATATACGAGCTGTAGAGTTACGACGTACTTGAAAAAGTACCCCTCGCCCGATACATGCTTTTTTCTATCCGGGACAGTGCTGGTGGACAAGACGTCATGAAGCACGAATCCATAGCGGTTCTTAAGACAGGGGGCACAGTATTTGGCAATGCATCGTCGATTAGATTTTGCATCTTGGAATGTACAGTGGACGGTGAGGGCTGCGTCGCGCTTTTTGTTACACTGGTGACAGTAAACGAAACCGTTTGGGAAGTCAGGAGTAGCGTTCGCGAGGGGGCGACGCGTTGCATTCGACTTGACGGTGGTTGTTTCGACCTTTGACTTTTTAGATGGCTGGTCGTGTGTCTCTTCCTGCTTTCGTTTGGACGAGGAGTTGATCGACATGATGGTGTTTTGAGAAGATGAAGCTCGCAACGCGTTTACTTTGCGGCTGGATGACACGTGTGGTTTGGTTGCAGTTAAAGACGGGATCTCGACAAAGACTTGAGATTGGCGCTTCCGTGCTCCCATCGTGGAGGTATTCTATTGAAAAAAGACGCGTACATTCTACAACAAATAAATGTAATTTGGCACGGTCACGTGCTTACTCTCAATCTTCGAACAGAGGCTGAAACGCCTGTAAGTAATGCCATTAGCACTCAAAAACTCTCATAGGATAACAAAACTGACCTTCTTCCTGCCCCCCATATCGTCTTGCGTTGGCCCAAACTCAGTGCTAGTATCAACAAGTTCCAAGCTTTCTGGTTCATCACCAGAAAGCATAGCCGAATCTTCATCTTCGACTTTGATAAGATTCTCAGACCCTGCAAAATCAAACGTAACTTCTTCGCCTTCTCCTTCAAGCATCGCCTCTAGCTCATCCTTGTCCATGTTCTCAATGCCCAAGCCAGATTCACGTATCACCTCCTCGTCCGCTTGAGAGAGTTGTGAAAGCGGGTAGAATAATGGTGTTCGATCTCTTGCTGTAGCTCGCCCCACTTCAGCGCTTGGTTCATCAGACAATAATTGAGAGGACTCCGTGTAGAAAAGAGGCTCGGGCTCCACGGTGACTCCACCTGAACCTGGATTTGACAGGAGATTCCAAGACGGTAGATTCGGATCGTTCATTGACGGTGCAAGAACAAATGATTGCTGATTTTGTGAAGAGCCAGGAACGTGCTGAGGGACATATGATGGAGGAGGCATTGACCGTGCATCGCTTTGTGCTCTGGAAGAAGAAGCTACGTCAGGTGTATGAACATCCATGCGCTGCACGGCTTTCATTGGCTTTTTGATTCGGGGTGTTTGACTTCGCTGTTTTACGCTGCCCTCACCTTCATCATTCGGCAAAGGACGTTTGCGTGTATGAAGCTGCGCAGAGTTTGAGGGGGCTGCTGCACCTGAATTGATTTGTGAAGTAGATATAACAAAGAGGCATTCCGACTCATCTCCTTCAACGTCGATGAAGAGAGGGGCTGCAGGATCCGTGAAGCGTAGGTCCAGGCAGAGACCCATGACATCCGCGAAAGCAATTGTAGCCTATTAGAAGGAAGAAGTGAGAGAATGTAGGAGTGGACTCTACTAGTGACAAACATTGAACTCTCGCAGATGGAAACCGATGGTAGTTGGGGATGCATAGACCTCATACACGTCGAACTCATCTGCGCTGATGCTCAGCTCTGTCGATAGTTGAGCTTTACCTGGTTTAAGGGATGTATATCAGTGATCCACCGTCTTCTTAGGCGTACCCACCCACCTCTAGTATCGATAGAAGACTCGAGGCTCTTAACCTCCACCTCAGTGTCTCCAAAGGTCCATACAAGCTGAGGATCGCTCTTTGCTCCTCGAGCATTCGGGAAATGCTCCGTGATGTCCTTTATTGCCCGTGGTCCAATTGTAAGCCGGGATTCATTCTCAGAGTCTGGGACCCCTGGTGAAAGCAATGACGTGGGGATCAAGAGAGGCAGTCGATGGGTTTTTACGATGCCTATGAGCAGACCTATAGAACTGTGCATGTAGACAAAATTCCACGCCTACCATGCTTGCAGTGCAGTCGAATAATCAGTCTGCTCTCTAAAGTGTCCTGGTCTTCGTCTGGTTCATCCTGCTCATACAGATCTGTTGCTTCAACGATTGTAAATTCGCAGCGTTCCACCGTCTTCTCGTTTGTTGTATGCTTAAGGATGGAAAGTAAAGTCTATGGTTCCAAAAAAATTCGTGATTCGCAATACACACGAAGGTAACAGAGCAGGCACACCTTAGCCAGCAATTGCCCCTTGACATCCTCAACACCATCTCCCGCAGTACCATCTTTACATTTATATCTGGAAAAGAACCTGCGTCCGTACTTGAAGCGACAGTATGCAGAGAGCGAGGAGTTAGTCGCGCTCAAAGACAGGTACTCCGAGTTCGCATGTATGACAAGATCGTCGCCATATCTTGACAGACATGTCAGTGCCCTAATAAGCGCTAGAACTTGGTGAGTTTGTAGGAATGCAATATTATGTTTAGATCAAACGTTTGAGGGCGACAACATTGAGCGTTGCCTGCATGGATCAGAACGGCCGATGCGACGAATCACGACACGGAATTTGAACGCGTTGCGCCACGACTGAAACGCGCATCGGGGTTTCGGGCCGCCTTGCAACGCCCGGGCCGTTGCTTACAATAAACACTTACTTACCGTCACCAAAATTTCCAGGCTTTCCGATCGACACTTGGCTCGTGAAGATCAGCATGCCACCTCCCGTGAAGCTAGCTATAATTGGTGGGGGGCCCTCCGCATTCTATGTGGCCTCGCGCCTACTATCTCTCCTTCCACTAGGGGACCCAATATCTCCACCAATGAGGGTGCATATGTATGACAGACTCTGGGCACCTCATGGTCTCGTCCGCTACGGTGTAGCACCTGATCATCCAGAAGTTAAGGTGGGCGTTAGTATCTTCATGCTCAAGTAATCAGCGATTTGGACACCTTCAGAATTGCACGAACAAATTTGATGCGACAGCAACTGACCCGCGTTTCCGTTTCTTTGGGAATGTAAATGTTGGGAACACGCCCCTACACTCTATTCCTCACGCGCTTCATTTACCACTTCCCGCCATATTGGAGAGCTACTCTCACTTATTGTTCGCGACTGGATGTACTCTTCCTACATTGCACCCTGCAATTCCTCCATCTGTTTACTGTATACCCGCTCTCTCACTGGTACACTGGTACACACGGCACCCATCTCAACCGCCGCCCCCCGCACTTAACAAGATATCGCACGTCACTTTGATTGGGAATGGAAACGTGTCACTGGACGTTGCACGTATTCTTTTAACTTCCCCCTCTGTCCTTCGTCGTTACGATGTACCAGAGCATGTTCTCGAAGTTCTCTCTCGTTCTACTGTCAAACATGTCTCCATAGTTGGAAGACGAGGACCCCTAGAGGCTGCATTCACAACAAAAGAACTACGGGAGATGATCAACCTCCCCGAGGCATCGATGATTCCCATTGAACCCACTTTGCTAACACCTCCACCAGGCGTTACGCCAACGCGCCAACAACGGCGCACGCTCGAGTTACTTCAGAAGGGATCCAAGAATCCACCGGGCTCGACACTCAAAACCTGGTCACTTGATTTTTACCGCTCTCCTACAAGTCTCATTCCTCCATCGACCGCGTCAGCATCAGACATGGCGAATCTCACACTCGCTCACACCCGTGTTGATCCTGCTACTTCTCGATCGGTGCCCACCGGCGAGACATCGACTCTTCCTACTTCCCTCGTCGTCACCTCTCTCGGATTTCATACAGATCCAGAGACGACTTTCTTTGATCCTGTTCTGAGTCACCTTCGTACATCCGCGGGGCGTATCACTTCCCCAGGGGGTTTGCCATTGAAAAATGTGTATGGTTCTGGATGGGCAGCCAACGGTGCTAAGGGGGTGCTTGCGTCGACTATGATGGATGCATACGCGGTTGCAGACACTATCATCTCTGACATAGTGCCGTCTGCAGATGGGGTAATAATTAACTCCGCAGCATCTGTGCCAGCGACAGGAACGACGTCTGAATCGGGCGAACTCTTGAATCCTCGTCCAGATCTTGATGCATTACCGACGGAAATCATTCGTGGAATTAGAGACGGCATGGTCACTCAATATAATGATTGGAAAGTCATCGGTGCTGAGGAACTTCGCAGGGGCAAATCCCTGGGAAAGGAGCGGGAGAGGATGGGCTGGGAAGAGGCTCAGTCATTTCTCACCCTCCCGCGAGAGTGACCATAAGGGTGCTGGCGGAGTCCAGAGGCAAGGGCCCACACAGAATTAATTTGTTCATCGATTGAACACCTATCAAACATCTCTGGGGTCTACATAGATCCCGCATGGCCATCTTAATGCCCTGCATTACATCTCTACATAGTTCTCCGTCTGCAACCCAACCCCTTTTCCAAGACTGTGGTAATGGACAGCGTTGACGATTCGATGACCGGGGTGCACGTTAGTCTACAAACAACCATTTGCTTGGCTACCCAAAGGAGATGCACGGTATTACCCAATACGCACCGCGGCCTTTCGGTTTTTTCTTGGAGTAGAATGCGAAAGGTTAGCGCAGTTTCACAACATCATGCTGCCCAACGTCACCAGGTTGCCCCTTTTCCAAGATTGCGGTAATGGACCACGTTCTAGAAGTTTTAATGATCGGAGTGCACGGCGAGAATTGGTCTAAAAAAATCATTTACTTGGCCACCCAAAGGAGATGCGTAGTATTACTTAGCACCCCGGCTTGCGGC
>PVYP01003207.1:0-16219 GCA_002995295.1 Rhizopogon vulgaris
CACCAACTATCTGCATCACTTCTCCACGCATATGGAAAAAAAAAATCCCAATCGCGTTAGATGTCGTGACCGACAAAACTTGTTTAGTCATGAGCGACGAAGATGACGACGGCGAATAGTCGAAGTCAACAAAGAAAACAGCATTCGAACGCAGAAGAATGACACAGAACAAGACAAGCCAAAAAAAACAATTCCGTTCCAAAGGAACCCAACAAAAGACTGAAATCTAGATCCGTCGAATCTAGATCATCACAAAGACGGAGATCCCGTCTCCGAAAAAAAGACTCACGGCTGTACCCCGGCTCTTCCTTTGACAGAGGACGCCGATCATGACCGCAAAAGCCCTCCTCTGACGAGTCGGGGAACAGACTGTACGTTTTGAAGTGCAAAAATAAACAGTAGCCCACCGCGAGGGTCGAACTCGCAGCCTTCAGATCACGCCCAGTCAAACTGATGGTTGTAAAAGTCTGACGCTCTATCCGATTGAGCTAGGCGGGCGCCTGAAGTATTATCTCAACTGTGACTCTTAATGAACAGGGCAGTTCTATATTAACCGGTGGGCGCAGGTGGGCGCTTCTTCAAACTCCGCTCGCTTCGAAACGCATTAAAAAGCGCGACGCGTCGTTGCAGGGGAATTAACGCGTTTCTGCTCTGATTCTAATCCTCCCGTCTGCAAGTATGGCCATGACAAAAGTATGTTCTATGGTTTCATATTTGAGCTCGCCATGCTCATGTTCCCCACTTGACACAGCCTAATTCAACCATCTCCAAAGCTTCTAAAGCACCTGTGTCAACAACCGCAAAACCGAAGGCAGCTAAGAAGACCTCTGTTAAAGAAGATGCGGAAGGGACAACGAAGAAGCGCAAGAAGGCCAGGAAGGAGACTTACAGCAGTTATATTTACAAGGGTACATCATATCACGTTCTTCCCGAGATTCACTCGCTAACGGTTTTACTGCAGTGCTCAGGCAGGTTCATCCCGACACTGGGATATCGAACAAAGCGATGGGAGTGTTGAATTCATTCGTGAATGACCTGTTCGAACGAATTGCCACAGAAGCAAGCAGTGCGCTATTTTTCTCGGTTTCTTTTAATTTCGTGAATGACAGTTGGATGCTTCGTGCCCTCAGAACTTGCATCTTACAGCAAAAAGTCCACCATCTCCTCGCGCGAGATTCAAACCGCAGTACGACTCATTCTTCCTGGAGAGCTCGCGAAACATGCGATTAGTGAGGGAACGAAGAGCGTTACGAGTGCGTGTTGTTAGCATTCTTGTAACGTGCGGATGATACTAACACTTGAGCAGAATTCTCGGCCAGTACCAAGTAGTGAGATGTTCATGCACAGGGTAGGGGAGAAGAACCTAGTCGCACTCTCGCCCATAGAGCATCGAACATTAAGATGGACAGATCTTCTATAACATGTAGCATAGTTTTCATCTCGTAGATATTACGCATACACCTCAACAGTACTTAGCAGCAATATACCATAATGAACTCTCCTGCATGGAGTTGTCGCTAGAAACCTGAAGAATGTGCAGTTATCAGTCCAATGAAGAGAGGGACCAGTAAGGGATGGAGATGCGCACCATATTTGTTCCCCGCCTCCTTCCTGTTCCTCCGCGCTTGTGCGATCTTTTCCTCCAGCGCCTCGCGATTGTGGTATGCATCTGTAAGGAGCGTTGTCAATTGATGTCGTGAGCGCGCCGTTGAGCCTAGTTTTGCGCCCTGTACAGAGTAAGATCGTAAGAATCCCCGAATACCACACAACGTGAACACAGGAACAGCACACGCACCTGTACATTCATCCTCGGCTTCTCTTGCTCCCCAGTCTTGATACCCGTAAGCGCCTTCCTGTCTTCTCTCTCCTTCACCTCCCTCCGTGCTTTCTCCATCTCCTTTTCCATGTTGACCTCCGCTGCTTCCTCGGCCTCCCTCTCCATCTCACCTTTCTCGAGTGCGCGTACGTGGGCGTCATACTCCTTCTGCCACTTTTTGACAAATGTGGCATAGTACGCCGCGTCGTAAGCAGCCCAAGAGCCAGAAGGGAGGAGATAGTATCCGGGGTATGGATCGGTAGGCGTTGGAAGCGGGGGAGTAAATGTTCCAACGTCGGGGGCGGATGAGACGAGTGGTATGGATGTGTTGGGTGTCGTAGATGTAGAAGGCACTGTAGGTAGTCTAGATGAGGATGAGGTACCTGTGAAGGGAGTAAGAATGAGATATAGCAGAGAAGTAGGGTAGGGAACATACTAAGTGAAAAGAAATCCACAGGGAGTGTAGAGGAGACCTCTGGCAGGGCCTGGGGCTTATAGTCATCACGGTCAAGTACAACGTTGGATTTGCCCTTCTTGAGTGAAGGTGGCAGGAAAGACGTGGATGCCTCCGCCTCGTCTTCGCCATCTTCCTGCACACTCGCTGGTGCACGGAACACTAGCCCTGGGCCACCTCCACCCCCAAGCACACGTTCAGGTTCCTTATTCTTCTTGGCTTTGACAGGAAGAGGCTGGGTAGGCGCGGGTAGCATGCTTAGAAGGGAGGATGCGCCTGCTCCCTTGCTGGAGGTGATGCGGGGCTTCTTGGCGGGTGGGCGGTCGTCTGTGTCGGAGTCATGGGAAGGAAGCGAGGGGAGGAATATTTCAATCTTCTTTGGGCGTTTGGTTTTGGTTTTCGCGTTAGTGGGTGGGGGAAGGGACAGACTTGAAGAGCCGGATGATTTGGGTGGTGGGAGGGAGAGGCCAGAGGATCTTAATGGCGCCGTTGATGCTAATGGGAGCGACTGTTTGATGGTTGGTGCTTCGTTGTCACTCTCAATGTCGCTGCCATAGTCTTCTATGCCTAGCATACTGTTCGCTCGTCGTGGAGTGTGATGAGAAGGTGTTGATGTTTATTTGTGTCCAGACTGCAGACAAGTGATCTGTCTTAAAGACGGTCTTGTGGCATCTACATAAGACTTCGTAACTTTATACTTGGTACACAGATGGCGTCACCCGTACCTCGGAAAACGCATAGGTATGGCACGCCACGTCCCTCCGTGACGCCTCCGAGACAACGACGCATGGTTGGCGCACGCGCCGCTGGCACACCCTCGAGGCGCACTGAGGACATCGCGGCGGCGGCGGCGGCAGCAGACATCATGGACGTTGACGACGTGCAGACGTACAATGAACGTGTGCCAGTGTCGGGGAGGGAGACGCTGTACGCACGCACTGACGAGATCAGCGTTGCTTTTCATGCTGCACTCCCGTTTGAGGTCAGGCGTGAGTTGAAGGGTGCTGGTGTGTCTATTCTGCTCAACTCAAGCTCAAGTTATCCAAGTGTTGAAATCGACTTTGATGTTTTACAGACTTCTATTCTCATTCCTGGACTGGTGCAATCGATGCCCTCACCAGGTACGCCCTTGCTGCGTCCTCGAGCACTTGTTTTGTCTGGCATCACACGAAGCCCACTACATGTTACATCCTCCCGTGTCCGCCTTCCTCTCATGATTACGCGCAACCAGCTGCACCACTACACGCTATTGTCCCATCCCGGTCTCGTTCCGAACCTGGTCTCGTCCTTCTCTCTCTCCGTGGTGATATCCGTTTCTGGGACAGCATAGCTAGCGGTCTAGCGGGTGGCGGGAGCTTCGAGAGCATCACTCTCGAACTGAGGGAAGGGGAGTATGCGTCTGGATTGCTCAGGGTTGATGTAGGTGCCTCCTCACAACTCACTCACATGTCTTGTCCGTTAACGCGCATTCGTTCGCAGGGTCAAATATACATTGCCTCTACCTCTCATGGTCGTTTATTCAGACTTACGCTTACGTCTCAGAGTGGGCGGCATACACTCTCAGCTCGCCTCTTTGCCCCGCCACCTACGCCCGGGCTCTCTTTTGCGCGCCTCCTCTGGGCTACGCCTGCTCCACAGCCCACATTGGGGAATATATCTGCCCTAGCTCTTGGTTCTGTTGGTGGTAGTGATGTAGGAAGGGGCGGTGCAGCGGAGAAGGACTTATGGACGCTCAGCGAAACCCGCGTGCAGAGATGGAGCTTAAATAAGGAGGCGTTATTAGGGGAGGTGGATGTGCGAGAGGCCGTGGGGAACGTGGAGGACTTAGAAGGGGTTGACTTGGGTGTGGAGAGGTTCGTTTCTATCAGTTGATTGGTATTTCAGCTGATTTCTTTGTCTGCGACGTGTAGCAATGGCACTCTCGTTGTCCTCGTCTCATACGCTGGGTCCGAGCAGGAGACGGCTGCGATGGCACTCGACCAGTATGGTGGCTTTGGCATGAGCACTCCTGTTCCGAGAAGGATATATGCGCTTGTCAGACTCAATACCGGTGTGCCGAAGTACGAAGGAGGGGTTGGAAATGGACGTATGATTGAGGGCGTGGGTGACGGTATGAATATAGAAAGTGTTACGGGGGTGCCATATGCTACGGTAAGCACTCTATCCTCGACTAACGTCAAGACGCAGCTGAAACGTCTGCGTGTAGACAGCCGCATCGGCACCTGCCCATCCTCGTCTGGCGCTCCTTGGTGGAGGTGCAGTGGTAGCGATCAGGTTCGTGGATGTGGTTGTTTTCTGTTCGCGGGGTGCGTTTCTTGTATCATAGTCTAGCAAACAACTCTGATCCACTTCATAGATTCTCCCTACCAAGATCGCCTCACCCTAAAAGCCCCGCAAACCGATCAGATTCTCGGACTGGGTGTGCTTCCATTATCTCAACCTGCAGTACACTACTTTGCCGATGAACAGGAAGATATGGAAGAACTTGGGGCCGAGGAGGTGCTCATACTGGCAGCAGGTGTGCTTATGCGTGCTCGAGTGGATCTGGGGAGTATCAAGGCATTCAATGAGGCGTAAGTTACACTTCTACTTCTCTACCCTGCTTTCTATTTACCGAGCTGCGCTGCACAGAACTGGCCGCATAATCCTCATCAAAGCAATCCTCACACAGGCCATACTCTATGGAAGCAATCCTGACAATCCCCTCTGTTTCTCATTCCCTCCCGAGGTCGATGAGGAGGCGCTCATGGCAGGTGCAGAGGGGTTAAGCAGAGCTGTCCTGGAGAGCGGTATGTACACCTTATTCTCGCCGTTACTTTGTAGATGCTGATTTTACCTTCTGTGCTTCTTGGTTTTGATTATTGGTGTAACATCCGCGGATAAATTGAAAAGACCCAGCGATCATCCGCCCTAATCATGACCTTACTTCTCAACTCACCTCTCGGAAAGAGAGGCTCAGTTGGCTCATACGATTCATCAATGACAACGCAGTGCTCGGCAGGATGTCGCAGCGTAGCCGCCAGCGCCTTGCAACTGATGCGGAAAAACTTTATGCTTGTCATCAGCTTTGGTTGAAGATGAATGAACATTTAGAGTGCGTCCTCCCCCGTCCTTTTACCCTTCTTCATCTTCATCCGCGCTGAACAGCGCTGGAGCCACACACTCCCTCGTCACCGATGCGATCCATACATTCACAGCATCCTACCCTCTTCCACACCCCTCCGCTTCACATGATGTCGTCAGAGACTTCTTCAGGTACAGAGCCGCCGAGATCGGGCGGCTTATTCCGTTCATGGTTGAGCGAGTTGAAAATGCTGGAGAAGGAGCTATGAAAGAGGTTGGGGGTGCTGTTGTGGTGAGTCTCTATTCTGCTCACTTTCACTTTTATTGTGCTTAGGATGATCGTGACCCGGGCGTGATTGTAGACGATTCTGCAAGCGGCGCTCTCGTATAGGGCGTATAATCTTGCTGTGTATGGCGTTGACCTGCCTATGATCAAACCGTGGACGAGCCGCCCGAGCGTAATCGATGGGGTGTTAAAGCTCGTAGATATTGCAACAAGGTGCGCGGACCGAAAAAGTTTTTACAGCGTGTATCATAAACCCGTTTACTATAGGTTCGCTCTCGACCCGAGCACAGCGAACACTAAAAGTGCATCGAAAGAGCTCCTTCCGGGGCTTGCGACGATGTTTTTTGCATGTGTGCAGGAGAGATTGGATTGGCTGGGCGGGCAAGTTGTTTCTCTGGATGTTAGCCTAAGCGAGAAGAAGCTGATCAACAAATAGCCCCATAGCAGCCGATGAACCTGGTTCCGAGAGGGATCACATAGAGCTCAAAGAACGCTTTGACCAACTACGCCCCGAGATACTCGAAACTCTCCGTATGCTTCTCCTCTTTCTACTCCCCCTTCTCTGACCCCCTCATGAATTCACAGGTCTCACCTCGCACCTTCCGCACGCCCTCACGCTTTCCGTATCCCACGCTGACTTCCGCTCTCTCGCTGCACTACTGCACCAAGACACCGTCTACCCGCCCACCTCCAACCCGCACGCGCGCACAATTGCTGAGTACGTTGACCGCTTTGGGGGAGCATTTGCGAAGGAGGTGGTGCGGTGGTGCATGGTGCATGGGGAAGCGAGAGTGGTATTTACGATGGAGGAGAGTGGAAGTGGCGAGTGGGGGAAGTATATGGATGAGTACTGGACAGAGGAGGAGGAACAAGGGGGGAAATGCGATGCGGTGGCGTGGTTGAGGGATTTGGGGCAAGCACGGTGGAGTGTCGCAGGTACGAGGCTACTCAGAGAGGCGAAGGGCGCGGGGGATGTGAGTGTTAAGCATGTGAGTGTCTTTTCCCTCGTTTCTTGCTACTTGTTTGCATTGGGGGACTGGGTATTGATCAGTGGGTCTTAGTTTATGCTTAGTGTGGGCAAGCTTGCGCATTTGGCGCAGGTGCAGGAGGGCGGGGAGGTGGACGAAGCATCCTTGGATGGTATGTCAATTAAGTGTCTTCTTTGACAATGAGTGCATGATTAAACGCCGTCCAGCATTCCATGATAGCCTGGATTTCATATCAGTGCAGGAAAAATTGCTGGAGGATTTCCGGGAGGCTTTCAGCAGCCTGCGTGGCAAGCAAAAACAAAGCCTAGACGGGCAAGTGGATGCGGTCATAAGGGCGAAAGCGATAAGACTGAAGGAGGAAGGGAGGAAGGGACTGCTTGGGGTGCGTCGATTCCTTCTTTTGTCACCCTCCGGTTCCTTGGACGTGATACTGACGATAGACGTGAGCAGATGTTGAGGATTTTTGTGAGACAGGTAATCCAGGGCAAGGTACTCAGCGTGGAAGACGTAGTGGACGTACTCACTGTACAAGATGACGAGGGTGTGGAAAATTATGCTACTGCGCTGCACCTGCTCGCTCATGCCGAGGTATGGCACACTTTCATAACTGCTGTTCATGGACCTGACGGCTATTGTGCACAAGGACATCCCAGACACGAGGAGAATATCATCATTCAGAAGAGTGTGGTGTAGGATATATAATAAAGACGAGTACGTTCCAATGTTCGTGCTCCCTTTACCCGCTTAATGGCCACCTCAGCTGGGACTCCATTCGCGAAACTGCTAATATTACCGACGCCCAACTCACCTCCCGCTTCCGCGCAACCGCACTCTATATGACGCTCCGCATCATCCTCCCTTCACCCCAAATATCTCAACTACCTGGTGTTGACCTCGACCCGAATGAGTGTTTGCCAGTACCTCTGATACCGGAGATCAAGTCGCGCTTCCCAGGCATACAGGAGGATATGGTGGGTGACCTCGCGAGGGATTATAGAGCTGAGAGTTCGGGGGTTGAAGGACTGAGATTGGGAGATGTATATCATCGTGTCAGGGAGCTGGTGATGCTGGACCTTGGATACGAAAGACAAGGATAACGTGGTATCGTTGATAGTCCCGCCGCTGTGCCAAAAAATATACGACTATAGAAATCTCCAGCCCCGTAGCCCCTTCTTTGCTTTCTGAAATTCGACTTTAGCAGCGAGTGAAAGACCCTCGAACGTCCGCTTCCTGAGCTCTACAGCATACTCGTCCTGGCGAGCTCTTTCTTGAACGACCCACTTTTTATAGAACTCAGACAACGCGTGTTCGTGTGCTTCAATGGGTGCATTGGATGGGAGGGCGGAGAGGACTGAGGATTTGGCAGCCTCAAAGCGGGTGTTACTCTAACAATGGTTTATTCGACTCGCTGGTTCACACAACAACGTTGAACGACTTACCTCGGCCCAATATGCATGGTTGAACGCGTCGAGCTGCTCTCGATGGAGGTTCCACCGTAGTTCGTGATCTACGGTATCGTCTGAAAATTCTTTGAGGGAATATGGGTGCGGGAGAATAGGCTCAGAGAGGGAGGAGGAGGAAGAGGTGTATATGATGGGCCGAAGGTTAGAGGTGGCGTCGGGAGGTCCGATGAAGTTGAAAGATGGCCTGGAGGTGTGGAGAAAGCGTTTACAGCCGGGAAGGAGAGTGCGGGTGAAGGACATGCTTGTGGAGGCAAGGAGCATATTCACGCTACCACCATTTATGGTACTACCGCTGAGTTAAAAGTTTGGTCACTTGGCTCTCTAGAATTACAAATTTAAATGCGTGTTTACGCTTCGAGTTCATTACCCTCAATTCATTATCTTGCTAGTCTTGTAATGGAATATCACTCATAATCTCCCCAAGTTCTCTAAAAGTTGCCTGTGCGGCTGGCATGAAGTTTAATCCCAGGCCCCTCGCATCGATCCTCCACAAGATCACAATAGACCGACATAGTCTTTAAGCTCCTCTCCCTGTGGCCCCTAATCGATGCGCCTAAAGCCTTGACGCGAAGTGAGTAAGGTCCAGGAATTTGATCCATACGGTAAGTCCCTCGATACCCTCGCTAGCGTAATGATAGCTCGAGGACTCGTCGGGACTGCGACGGAAGCCTGAGGGGCTAGGGTCTGCTCCGATGGCTGACTCTCAGTGCCGCAGCGATTGCCCTGTGATCACGAAGTCAAGATCATCGGTGCTCCATTGGTGACCGCATAGGTGGGGAGCGTACCCCCCAGTGAGAATGAAGGGGTGTTGTGCCTGCGGAAGAGGCAGGTGTGGCCGGACGGCCGTCAGTGCCTCCTCAAACGCTTGTCTTGATTCAGGTGGGCATGGCCATAAATTACACTATATAATTGTAAATGCTTTCAGCAAAGGACAACACAATGCTAAGTTATTGGTATAGACAAATCTGGGACACAATCAGTGAGAGCCACTTAGGATAGTACGGCATACATACCTGTGATGGGAGCCTGTACGGTGGTAGTCCAACAGAGAGAATTGCACAATTAGTTAATGTGAGACTGGAGAATCAATAGTAGAGTTATCGAAGAAGACAGGAAGTAGTACTAGGTAAGGCATATGGTGACCTTTGCCCACCATGGGTATAATATCAGTGCGGTGCGTTATCAGTTCCTTCACCTCGTCTCAGATGTTGCCTTACCCTCGTTAAGCTCGATCCCGTGGAAAAGCCTGGAGCAGCATTCATTGAAAGCAGGTATAGGGTTCATTTCATGAAAGGGTACCGCCGATAGATCGAAGAGCGTTATGTTCTCCCAAGCTGCATTGCGTGTTTGACCTTATAAAATGTTCTTCGATGGTTAATGCATGGATGGTATGTGATGCCACAAGAGTGAGCGTCGCGAAGATTAATTACGCATCTGACACGATCTGAAATTCTGCTCAATCAAATTATTCGTTAAATTAAACCTTGCCAGTCATGCCAAGTTAACCTTCTACCTACAGGTAGCAGGAACAAGATACAGGAAACAATCACATCAACACCGTTCTTTGAATATTATTAATGTAAGTGGTCTGCATCTGCTGTTTGTTCGAGAATTAAGTTGGAACGGTCAAAATCTATGTGACTGACCAAGCAACCATCCTCATCAAAGTATAGAGCTCCGAGGGGTGACTGGCAACCTTTTACTATAACTGTTAGAAGGGTAATGACAAGTTTAGCGGATGAAACGGGGCGGTAATTCCTGGGATGGATGAAAAGTCGAGAGTCAACGTCCTGGAAAAACGAGCCAAGATAGTGGATCACCCCCTGGAATGTTGTAGCTCTCCGTGACTCAGCCTTTTGGGGGATCTTGACTGGGCTTCGTTCTCTATGTTTCAGTCTTCCAATACCTATCCAAATTATGACCCATGATTTTCAACAAAATTCAGAGAGCATCGGGAGCAGCTTTGCCCGCTGGTTCTCGGTCATGTAGATACTGGATGAGATAGGATACATCAATAAGGGCGTTTCACGAATAGTGAGGAGTGTGAGGATCGTCCTGAGATAAGGAAGTCCTCATTAAGGAAGCGTATACCCTTGTCAGAGAGCACCCGTGGAGGCTTATGGTGGGTGAGGTCAAGTTGAGGATAGAGCTGTGATTCGAGGGCAGTATTCCAAGCTCAGACATGGGGTACATCGCAAAGTTCGCCATCAACTGGGAGTCCGGAAATGTTTTCTGGCCATGGCCCATAGGTCGATGTAGAAACCTTCTTCCAGGTGCTTTAGCCGTGGAACTTCATCCATACGTATGGGTTCCAGGAGGAAGTGCGGTTCAGGGTCTGCCGGTGCCCAGTGCCCGGTGGCGAGGATGCACTGCACACTGGAATGATGTTGCATGCGCTGTACCAGGAGATCCAAAACCCGACCTGATTGATCACCAAATCTATACTCATCCATAGGAGAGCCTGGTCACCAATCATCACAACGGGATGAATATGAGTGTCAAACATAGTAAGCACGCCGGCTCGTTCATGTTCACTAGAAACCGATGGCACGGTCCAATATGTGCAATACTGTATTACTATCGTTGAATAGTTCGGCTTACATAACCCTCATGAAATAACACATGCAGCTTTCATACATTTGACCCATTCTTTTGGTTTTACAATACAGGGTAAAAATACAAGTGACGAAAAACATATAACATCGAATGTTAAAACGTCCGACATCGGCCAAAGAAAAAAAATAATTGTAAACGCATTTTTGGAGAAGTGGAAACAACTGCGAAGTGCGGGGGATCAATCGATCATGAGGCATCACCACTCGCAGCACGGCGCTTCATTGCCCGCTTTTCTTGCTCCAGCGCAAACGGGTCGCTAAGACTATACCGCCACTTGGCCATGCTAGCGGCGCGTTCTCGGATTCCGGGGAAGTTTCGCCGTACAACAGCATCGAGCTGAGGCCATATCTGATCCGACGTCTCGCCCTGCAGGGTGACCAATCGTGCAGACTTGTTGGCGGGCGAGGCGTAATATGCGAGTAGAGGAGAAGTCGAATCATAAAACTGCTTGAGACGGCGAGAGAAGATTTCCTAATTACTCGAGCATTGGAATTTTTTACGCAGACGATTAGACGGCGTATTCAACGTACTGGATTATCATCAGGACGCTTCGTCAAGGGTTCTCCTGTCTCGTCATCAAAGCCATCCACTTTGGGTCGGTTGTATGACATGTTGTACACGCGACCAGACGGAAGATGAACCCAGCGGTCAGATATCCGGCTCAGGATTACTCCGTCCGCAACATCCAAGTTAACTACAAGACTTAATGGAGTATTCTGGTTCCTGAGGGCCGCAGTCAGTACCTTCACGAAAGTAGCATCGGGATTACGAACTGAAGGTGGGTATCGAGCATTTTACCTTGACCTAATGTGCGCGGGAAGCCATCTAAAATCCAATGCTGGGGACACAATATTAGGGTAATGATGTAGAAGGGAAATTCATGACAAACCAACCTTGTTGTGGAGCGCCTCAAGCTTGCTCATGACTACCTTCAGCACGACGTCATCAGGAACTAGGTTCCCCTGTGCAACAATCTCTTCCGCCTGTCTGCCAACTTCCGTTCTAATTCCATGACAAGAAAGAATTAGCACCGTAGCACCGTGCACCGCACCGCAGTATGAAAGTGACCTCACCTCTCCGCGATGTGCTGGCGTATAAGGTCTCCAATGGAGAGGGAAAGTATGTCATACTTCTTCACGAGGCGGGCCGAGAGGGTGCCCTTTCCAGCACCAGGTTTGCCGAACATGAGCATACGCAAGACTTTGCCGTCATTTTGGTCTGCTGAGCGCAGGTTGTTGAGGCCAAATGGTAGTGCCTTCGATGGTGACGTAGAGTGGGAGATAGAGCGCGTCGTATGAATGGGGGCGATTCGTATTGAAGGTGCGCGAGCAAATAGTAAAGTCATGACGAGGGATGGAGTGTGAGCCTACGCCAGGTATATATTCCGTTGAATTGTATCGAATGATGTTGAAATGGTGTATTTACAGTAATGTCGTCCGATTCGCTTGCTAATAATTTTGTTTCGTTGGGGATATGAGTAAGCGCCCACTCTTAAAGTCCTTGAGGGCACACGAACAAGGTGTGCGCTCCCTCTCTTCACCAACACGGTCGCAAGAGGCCCCCAACCGGTGAAAGATGAGAAAAGTGGGGGAGCGTGATTGGTGTCAAATTGAATCACAAGATCCTACATAAAGCAAATTACCGAGTCTAGCCACATAACAATGTATCAAAGTCATGTGACTAAGGTGGAGAAGTGTATTCCCCAAACCAGCCGCACTCCTGACATATAAATAGTAAAAAGAAGTGCATGTACGTGGGGAATGTATGCATAGTCACAAACTCGTTATAGTCACAAAACGGAGATCGATACAAACCGTGTAATGACCTACGTGCTTGCAGGCGTCTCTGCTCCACCTTGGGACATACCAAGTAGCTCGCGCATATCGCGCACACCAACGACTCCACGTATGTCCTTGGTTGGATCCGCCGTAATACAAATGGCTTCACCCAAGTGATCAACATGGATTGGTGGTATGGAGAATAAATTCGCCATGGACACCAGAGCAGAAGGTGTGTTGTCCGTGGCATTGGGACACACGGAAGTACCTAACCATCTCAGAGCCGGAGAAGGCATTGGGACATACGATGGCACTGCGTCATGGGCCCGTGCCGAGAAATCAAATATCGTGGCTGGGATGTTGGTCATTGGCCGGAGGTGCGGGTGGTATATTATACCTAGAATGGCTCAGTTTCGATCGATAAATTATTGACGGTATACACTTACTTGGGCGGACATACACTCCCCTATATTGAGGGTGGCCTCGGATGATTTCTTCAATTCGCTTCTCAGCCTCCCGTTTCGTTTCAATGTACCGTACGGATACGACAGGCCTGTTGATATCCTCCGCGGAGACGTAGATAAAGGGGCGAACATGTGTGATTCCAGATACGGGCTTGCTTGCGACGAATGCTTCACACATCCGCACAGCTAACACGGCACGTGAATACCGCGCTGTGTCGAAGCGAAGCGTACAAAAGTTCACGCACCCGTTTCATAATTAAGGGTGTCATAAGCACTCGGGCCTGAAGGATTGCTCCGACCCGCAATGGATTTGATAAAGCCCATTATATCCCCTTCTGCCATCTTCTGTTTGTAGTTTGTGTTGTCTAGAAGCGTGCCAATTGTGTGGACGACTGCATTGACAGTGGGCAGAATGTCCGCGTATGTGGCTGGATTCAGAGCATCTGCTTTCCGCCATTCTACCTGTTGGAGTTTAAGCGGGGTAATCTCATGAAGGGGCCACGAGGAACATACTCTCTCCACCCATGCGGGGGTGTGGCCTTTCGGAGTTTTGTAAGGTTTCCCAGAAGAGCTGCCGCACATCTGATATAACGCCGTCGAATAATGAGATAGTTACTTACCTTATGCTAGTGACCTCTATTCCCCTGGAGAGAGCAGCCCTGCAAACCGCGGAGCCTAGCAGTCACATAAGAGGGATGGAACCACTTGAAGCGCTAGAAGCTCACCAACGAAACCATTGCCACCTACAACGAGAATTTTCTGAACAACGGCTGACATTTGAGACTTCTAGCTAGTACTAGTAGAGCAAGACCAAGTAGTTGCTCACTGTCAAGAACCAACCCAGATTAAACCTGATGCAAAGGGCTTATATGTGGCGCTTTTAAGTCATTATATATTTTAGTTATTTATTTATATCGCTAAACATTTTTCGGAAGCGAAATTGGCTCCGCTAGATAATTAGATATTTTCTCAATAACATCCAGGGTGGTCACTAATTTACAAGTTGCAATGTGCACAGGAGCGCAAATTTTATCAGAGCGCGTTGAAGCGGCATCACGATGCCTTTGCTGGGCTGACGCGATGTTCTCGGCGCGATCGCAAAACACGTTATTCGTGACCGAGTGCCCGACCTACTTACTTTGGCGGAACATTTCCACAGCTGCTAACCTGTTCGTAGCAAATTATTTTATATCGATGTTTTATTGGCGCGCAGCGTCGTCTATGGAAGTAAATATGACATGAAGCGTCCATGACAAGAGTGTAGAGCTAGCTATCAGCCATGCATGGAACAGTACTGCATGCCCTGCATATAATAAAAACATGATAAGAAGAGTGATTTCCTTGCGTGTATGTGATAGCGAATTGAAAAAAAAAAAACCAAGTTAAACATGAAAATGAATGAACATTGAAAAGGAGTGTTGCCAGTGGAGTAAATGGGTGTTCCATCGTAGGCGGCAGGAGACCAATAGCCACCGGGGTCATTTGTCTCGTAGACGCCAAGTTAAGTTACCGCTCTCCAACGGAGACCAGTCCGTCAAAACCAATAGCGCATCAATGCGGCACAGAAAGGATTGAAAACAGTGAAAGAAAGTGGCACACATCACTTGTGCTTGTGATGGGGCGATTAATTCGTGAACGACCACGAAACTATTAAGAGTTGGGTCAGACAGGAACGTTAGTACTAAGCAATGGTGTAAGACGTACTGGGAAGCAGACCCTCAGAAAGAGAACCGAGCTGCTCAAAGGCAGCGACTGAAAGATCGATGGAGTTCTCGTTGTCGCAAGTCGGGCAGTCATCAGCGATAGTCACAACAACGGTATTACCATTATCCGTGTTAGTGATCTTGACCTGCTGGCCACAAAGAGGGGAAGCATTGCCAGAGTTGCCATAACGGGTTTGATCTATGGCGCAGATAAAGTCATTATCAGAGTGGACGGTTCCACATGCGCCTGCGTTGCCATTCTGGTAGAAGAAGGTTGCACTGCAATGGAGAAATTCTTGGGTGTTTGGTAGAGGTCAAAAAATGTTATGCTTACAATCCACCATCGTTGATCCCACTATCAACGGAAGTAGTTGATGTCGCCTGCGCTGAGCTACTCGTGGGCGTCGGTGTCGTAGGAGATGGGGCAACATTCATAGGAGCGCTGCTTGTGGTGGGCTCGGGAGTAGGAGTTGCAGTAGGAGTTGCAGTAGGAGTTGCCGGAGTTGCAGTAGGGGTAGTGGTAGAAGCTGTTGAATACGATGAGGGCTCATCATCACAGTCACCATCGTCACTCCCACCAGTCGACACGGGTTCGCCATTACTGCACGTGATACCAGCAGGCATCTGGCATTCAGAGGGGAGAGAATCGACACTTGCGCTGGCCTACATTGATCATGATCAATAAATGATCGATGGCTGAAATGCAAGCACATACCGCAAGGGGATGGCAGCATTGATCGAAGAAGGTAGTACCGTGCTGGTTTTGACATTGAATTGCAAGATACCTGCAATGGTAGGTGTCATAGGGCTGTTGGGAAAATTAAAACGGTAAAGTCTGGAATAGGGAGTAGCAAACCTCAAGGTCAGCGGTGTCATAGCCTGGTGGAGGAGTCGTGCGAGGGACGACACGTGCAGAGACCGCCGAGGTAGCGATGAGTGCCAGGAAGAGGGTAGTGAAGGTAGAGATGATGGTGAACATTATGACCTAGTGATGAGTGAAGTTGTAGAGGGAATGAGAGTGAAAGAAGAGTGAGGGTAAAGAATAGTGAAGGTGGGGAGGAGTGAGGGTGATCGTCGAGCGAGTGACGGGACTGAAAATCTCAAAAGTTTCGACTATTTATGGGGGAAAAAAATGCTGTTATCGTGCATAAAAAGCATGAGTCAGTTACGAGGGAGCTGACCTGATGAAACAAGCAAGGGATACGTCCGTCTGGCGGTAATTGAAGGGAGGAAGAGAAAAAAAAGAAAAGGACTCGAGGAAGGGCGGCGCGGTGATTACCTCCTAATCAAGCAAGGACTTCAAATCCTTTATCCTTAAAATCTAATTTCACACGCCTCGCTACTGAACAATGGTGCACTGTTCCTTGTGCCTCTATTATCTGATTATCAATTGTTCTGACAATGCCTGCCTCCTGAGGCGATGATCTGACACGGGTAGCACTACTATTGCCAGATCTAAAACGAGATTGTTAACGTTGCGGAACTTGATGTAAAGATGGAGCCGTAAACTCGTAAATTTGCAGAGGGTAATTATACATACGGATCGAATGAAGAAAAAAAAAAAAAAGGCTGATCAGTCTGCCACGA